>MJUU01010899.1:220801-240286 GCA_002080025.1 Modiolus philippinarum
TTACTATGAGGTATGAGCAAAGCTCATTGTTGAAGGTCTCATGGTGACTTCAAGATGAAGAACAACAATAAAAGCGTTGTTCCTTTGCTTGTTTTTTACCATGTATTTGTAGAGACTTTGTCTCATGTGCATTTACTCCATATCCTTTTATTCACCATGGAGTAAATGAACATGAGACCATAACACATATATGTTAACTCCAACTGCAACTTATGCCAACGGTTGCTGCATAATACTGATGACACATAAATTGCCGAAATTGTTATTATTGCTGAATGTAACCAAACGAAAAGAATTAAACGAAATGTAATAAAAAAAAAAACAATCTTATATGTTACACTAGTATTTCAATTTAATTTAATATCAATGTATCACGAGTCTCTGGTTACAAGCAATATCTGTGCTCAACTATGTTGCAAATTTTCATGAAATATATGAAAGGTTCCCCTACCACTTTTACAAAACTGAAATGAATAGGGTGGGTTTAAAGTTATCTGTCCGCACTTATCTCCGGCACATACAGACCAAAATATAAATTTTAACGGCCCTCTCCTGGAAGAGAGCCGGGGGGGAAACCGAGAAGTTGAGTACATCCTTAACATCGACGCCAAGTGTCCCGAACATAGAAAAAGAACAAATCAGAGAAGATAAATTTGATTTTTGAAAAGGTAATACTAGTATACTTTGCTAAAACATTGGAAAATTTAAGTTAGCACTCGATTCAGTAATTCGGAAAATATTCCGAGTTGTTTCGGATTTGTACAGAAATTAATCTCAGCCAAAAAGTCAAAAGATGATTTTTCACAGAATTTAATAATTAATATGGTAAAGTTTAACCTTACCAAACCTTTTTATGAATGTAATATTTATCCTGAACTGAAGTTGATGTGCTAAGTCAGTTGGCAAGGGAAGCAAATATTTATTGACACTCTTAACTGACTCGTCCAGTTGGAAAAACGCCCAAACGGACACCCCGCCCGTCTGGCTTCAGGATTAGGATCTTCGGAATCTGTTGATTGTTTTGAGCAAACGAGAGAATTTGGTATAATTACCATTACCACTTAATCCGTTGAGAACAAAAACTCGCCAGTTTATTTTTTTAAGGCATCCAAATATTGTGGTTGATCTAATTACCAACCAAACCACATGCAACAAAGCATGCTAACGTACCACTCAAGGATATTCATCATGGGCAGATCAAGAGGGGTTCCATGGGTGAAACCACAATGCAAAATTTTTTTTAACTTCCTGTAGAATAAATGCAGAACTGACTAAAAGGTAGCTAAAATAGCCTGAAACTGCTCTTGTTCTGGAACCCCATTTAGAATACATCGGCAAAGAATACCGAAGCAAGAACGAGGAAAGGGGAAATTCTAAAATCCAAAATCACGGCAATTCACAGCAACACGAATTGAGACAGTATGTCAAAGACATAACAAACAAACAAAAATGAACAAAAACGCCACAAAACTAAAGCACTAGCAGTCAGTGTGAACCCTTATAAAAACTGAGGTATCATCAGGTGCTCCGGAAGGGTAAGCATGATCTGCTCCACACATGGCATCCGTCACATTGCCGGTGAAAAGTCCAATTTTGTCACAGTCGGTGTTAGTCAGTCCGGTAACAAACTGAACCCTTTTATCGAAGGTTTAATCCGCTGGTGATTAAAATTCATGTTTCATAATAGGAAAAAACCAGTTTTTCATACATCGATCAACTGAAACTTTTTTATGTATTTTTTTAAAATCTTTTCATAATGATTTAACATGATCATGATGATGTTAAGGGTGTAGAACTGTGTAAGCCTTAAATTTTCTAATTTTTTTATTGTTAATAGAATTTAATATATACATATTCATACATGCCTTAAGCAGATTTTAGCAATATATGCAGTTCCTTTTTTATTTCTGGTTTCCCAAAGATATCCAGTTTCCTCATATTATTTTGTAGTTTTGCAATAGATGATTTGCCAGTTACTAAAGTTCTTGTCAGTTCTAGTTAAATTTTGTGATTTTTGGTCAAACCTTCGAAGGGAAGTTACTCATACACCGGACAAACAAACATTAAACATACACATTTGTTTTTAAGTACGGTCTTCGTGCTTAGCCAGTCTGGACAAAGTAATTCCCTACACAATATTCATGAGATTCTGCAGTAAGTTAGTATATTTTCGAATTTTTAATACTTTCTTAATCACTGAGAAGTCAGTTCAAGTTAGTACATTACTAATAACAAGTAGCACTTGAAAGCATGGTAAGCGCTTTTTGGGATTGGGTTTTGAATTGTGTTGCTGACTAAACGTCTGCTAAAGATTAAACTTTCATAATTTTTTATTAAAATTGCTTTATTTTTGGTTGGTTTTCACAAGCAGGGAACCATTCTGTCCCCTTGAGATTTGTCAAAAAGTGACCTCCCTTTTGGGTTTTGCTAAATTCATTCTGTTGATTGCAGAACTGGCAAATGGTCTATTGATTTTAGTGTACAAAATAAGCTCTAGTTTCAATCGATATTTGATTTTTGAATTATTTTACATGCAAAATTCTGTAGTATAAAGAAGTAAAGGTATAAATGGTATATAAGCATTAAGTATGATTATAGATTTTGATAGTTTGAACTGAAATACATGGGTGATCAGAGCAGGACAGGCTGAAAATTTTAGTTTTGGTGAATATTAAACACTTCGTTGGAAAAAATGAGTAGAAAAGTTGGGATTAGAGAGATAATAAGGAAGGAACGGATCTAATGATTTTTTTAAATTTCACTATACCATTATTTCTAAATTAAGAGTAGAGTAAAATGTGTAAAATGAATGTAATTATTAAAATTCCTTTATTTTATGGTCTAAATTATCCACCTTTGCAAATTATTAAAAAAAAGAATTCCCTCCCTTGCAAAGTCTAACTTTATCATATTTTCATTATTTTCTGATACCATTTCAGAGGATATGGTGCTGAAAGAATTCTTATTAATTGTACTGGATGTAGTGTGGTTATTATCATTTATTTGCTGTATGAAAAAAAAATTGGAACTTTGAAATTTCTGCTCATACCTACATGTGTATCACAAAAGAGAATTTTATTTATTTATTTGGATTAGTGCAAAACATAATTTTCTTCAAATTCTTTGAATGGTGAATTTGCCATTGAAAAGCTGATTATATGAAGAATTTGTAACATAAAATATGACAAAACAATAATCATTACATGTAGGTTTAGGACTTTAGGTTGAGTATAGAGGAGTATAAAGTAAATATTCATAATATGGTTTTTTTTTTATTTTGCTTTGTTTTGTTTTTAGCTCATCTGGCTAATGCCAGGGTGAGTTTTTGCCATCACTGTCCGTCTTTTCCACAAATGTCTATGGTAAAAATTTTCGTAACATTTTTCATAGCAACTATAAATCATAGCAACTTGAAATATTGTATATGACTTTATTAATGGAGTTCTATATTTCGCTGTGCCGGACATCCGACTTGGAATATTTTCAACAAATTCTGTCAATGGTAAAAAATTTTCATAACACTTTTCTCAGCAACTACAAATCACAGTCATTGAAATTTTGTATGCGACTTCATGATAGGGTTCCATATTAAGCTTATTGAAATTAGGTCTTTTGGACATCTTCTTCGTGTTCACTGACTTGGAAAAGTTTCAACAAATATTCTGTCATTGGTAAAATTTTCATAACACTTTTCTCAGCAATTACAAATCACAAACGCTTGAAATTTTTGTATATGACTTTAGCGTGGAGTTCCATATTAAGCTTATCGAATTCAGGTCTGTCGGACATCCTACTTCCTATTTGCCAACTTAGAATATTCAACTTATACTTTCAATAGTAAAAATTTTCGTAATTTTTTCTAAGCAACTAGAGTACAGTACCACCACAGACTTACCATGATAAATCACTGAGAGACGTATCGCTCTGCTTTTAGTAAAATATATATACTGTAGTACTAATTTTCGTGGTGTACTTATTAGGGCCCCGTCACATAGTGGCAGACGCCCTATAGTAATCGCTCTGTCCGTCCGTGCATCCGTCCATCCGTAACAAAGTCGTGTCCGGGCTATAACTTTTTTATACCCCGCCACACGAAGTGGCGTGGTATTATGTGATACCCTCAGTCATTTGTCCGTCCGTCCGTCCCCCGAAGGTTTCCGACTGATAACTTGTGAACGAAATATCACAAGATCTTCAAACTTGGTATGCAAGTTGTTTACCACAAAACTCAGGTCAAGATCGATTTTGGGTTCAGAGGTCTAAGGGGTTCTGGAGTTATGCCCCTTGAAACTTTGAAATTTTGCGAATTTTAGGGTTTCCGACTGATAACTTGTGAAGGAAGTAACACAAGGTCTTCAAACTTGGTATGTAACTTGTTTACTACAACACTCAGGTCAAGTTCAATTTTTGGTTCAGAGGTCCGAGGGTTTCTGGAGTTATGCCCCTTGAAACTTAGAAATTTTGCGAATTTTAGGGTTTCCGACTGATAACTTGTATACGAAATTACGCAAGGTCTTCAAACTTGGTATGTAAGTTGTTTACCACAAAACTCAGGTCAAGTTCAATATTTGGTTCAGAGGTCCAAGGGGTTCTGGAGTTATGCCCCATGAAACTTTGAAATTTTCCGAATTTTAGGGTTTCTGACTGATAACTTGTGAACGAAATAATGCAAGGTCTTCAAACTTGGTATGTAAGTTGTTTACCACAAGACTAGGGTCAAGTTTGATTTTTGGTTCAGAGGTCCAAGGGGTTCGGGAGTTATGCCCCTTGAAACTTTGAAATTTTGCAAATTTTAGGGTTTTGTATTCATAAATTGTGAATGAAATAGCATGCTGTCTTCAAACTTGGTATGTAAATTGTTTACCACAAAACACAGGCCAAGTATAATTTTGGGTTCATTGGTACACATTGTCCTGGAGTTATGCCCCTTTTTACTAAGAAATTTTGTGAAACATGGCGGGGTATCATGTAATCAACCATTACTATTTTTGTCTTTTGAGATAGGCTTTTGATATTTTGCATGTAGATAGATCACTTCAAGAAGATTTGTCATGAACAATGATTGGTGACCTTTGACCTTGACCTTTCTCGTCAAGGTCAGATTTTTGCTTTTATAATGATAAGTCGTGTCCGGGCTGTAACTGTTACGTCTTTTGAGGTAGCCTTTTGATATTTTGCATGTAGATAGATCACTTCAAGACGATGTGTCATGAACAGTGATTGGTGACCTTTGACCTTGACCTTTGTCTTCAAGGTCAGATTTTTGCTTTTATAATGATAAGTTGTGTCCGGGCTATAACTGTAATGTCTTTTGAGGTAGCCTTTTGATATTTTGCATGTAGATAGATCACTTCAAGAAGATGTGTCATGAACAATGATTGGTGACCTTTGACCTTGACCTTTGTTGTCAAGGGCAGATTTTTGCTTTCTTACTGACAAGTTGTGTCTGGGCTATATCTTTTTTGTCTCTTGAGGTAGGCTTTTGATATTTTGCATGTAGATAGATCACTTCAAGACAATCTGTCATGAACCATGACTGGTGACCTTTGACCTTGACCTTTGTCTTCAAGGACAGTTTATTGCTTACATTCTGTTGATATCTTGATGATATGATAGTGTCCATACTTGTGTAGTGTCCACACTTGTACTGTGTCCACACCTGTATTGTGTCCACACACACTTAAATTTGCACTTACATCACAGCGGGGCCCACAGAGATGGCTGCCATTTCTCCAATGTCTAGTTTTCACAGTCAGCAACTTTCCACGAAAATAAGTACCCGCGAATGTAATAATTTAACATTAAAGTTAGAAAGAAAGCACTCACTTCCGCGAAATTGAAAACACGTAAACTAAGCAAAAAAGGAATGCTCACACAAATAAGAACCCACGAATATAAGTACAATTACAGTATTTTGATTCCAGTTTGATGTATCATCATGCTCTCTTTTGCATTTAAAGTGAGGCAATTTACCACTTGATATGCAAAAGAAATTATGTGAACAGATCAATTGAAAGTTTAGATTGATATGTCTATCACAGTGATATAGTAAGTCTCTGGCTGTACTGTACAAATCATAGCCAATTGAAAACTGATATGGTAACTGAATTTATCATGAGTTTCCATGTTGCACTTATCAAATTCAGTTCTGTCTAATATCTGCTTCCTGTTTAACAACTTAGAAATTCGTGTTTTGGACAACAGCAGTACAGGTGACACACGTCTTCCATGGAAGACTCACAATTTATGTATTACTAGCAAAATGCTATATTGGATGATTAAAACTGATTATTGCTAATAACTATTACTCTTCTTTTGTCAGACAAGAGGTCCTTTGCAGTTGAAATATGCATAATAAAAGTAGTTAAACTGAAAAGCATTGAAGATATATGTTTATACAGGTATGATGATAAATCTTACAAAGTTATAAAATGGGACCTTGTATTTCATAACCAGATAACAGTAGGACAAACAACCTCCAACAATGGGAAAAATACCCTTCAGTGAGAAAAATACCCTTATAGATGGAACAAATACCATCTATTACAATGGAAGAAATACCATCTAACAATGGAACAAGTACCATCTAACAATGGAACAAATACCATCTAACAATGGAACAAATGCCTTCTATTGCAATGGAACAAATACCATCTAACAATTGAACAAATACCTTCTATAACAATGGAACAAATACCTTCTATAATAATTGAACAAATGCCTTCTATTACAATCAAACAAATACCTTCTAACAATGGAAGGAATACCTTCTATTACAATATAACAAATACCATCTAACAATGGAACAAATACCATCTAACAATGGAACAAATACCATCTAACAATGGAACAAATATCTAACAAAGGAACAAATATCATCTGACAATGGAACAAATACCATCTAACAATGGAACCAATACCTTCTATTACAATGGAACAAATACCTTCTATTACAATGGAACAAATACCATCTAACAATGGAACAAATACCATCTAACAATGGAACAAATACCATCTAACAATTGAACAAATGCCTTCTATTACAATGAACAAATACCATCTAACAATTGAACAAATACCTTCTATTACAATGGAACAAATACCTTCTATTACAATCATTCAAATTCCTTCTAATATGAAAATGGCATTGCCAAAGAGCAAGCACAGCTTCCTTATAGTATAATTTTCCGTTCCTGTGCAGTTTTGGTACTCCCACGTTAATACCTGAGCAATATAAAATTTATAGAATATTTCAATAATTTTAAAATATCATATACAAATTAATTAAATATATTTTTGTTTCAACAATGGAACAAAAACCTTTGAACAATGGAACAAATACCTTTAACAATTTAACACATATACTTCTATCAATGAGATAAATACTCTCTATCTAACAATAAAACAAAAACCCTCAGTAATGTACTCTGCAATAATAGAGAAAAATGTTCCTTTCAACAATATTACAAATACCTGTATACAATCAGACTAATATCCTTAATAATTGGACAAATGCACCTAACCAATGAAATAAATACCCATGATTTTCTGAACAGATACCCCTTACCATGCTTAAAGTGACACATGTAAAAGTGTATTCAAACATTCTAAAAATCTGAAATACGTAACTGCTGCAGGGTATTTAATCTGCAACAATTGACAATAATACCCCAATCATTAAAGAGCACTTGTGAGTGGAATTACTAGGTAACATAATCAGGAAGATATACACTAGGAATGAATTTATGCTTACAAAAGTTCCCTTTAACTAGAGTACTAATACCTTCAGCAATGGAACAAATACCCCTCAACAGTGGAGCAAATATACTTCAACAATAGAACAAATATCCTCAACAATTGAGCAAATATCCTCAACAGTGGAGCAAATACCCTTCAACAATGGAGCAAATACCCTTCAACAGTGGAGCAAACATACTTCAACTGTGGAACAAGTACCATTCAACAATGGAGCAAATATCCTCAACAATGGAACAAATACCCTTCAATAATGGAACAAATATTTCTGAACAGTTTGACAGTACCCTTTAGCATGGTTAACGGTGAAGCAGTTCCCTTCAACAATGAGACAAATACCCTTAAAATGGAACAAATACCCTTCATTAATCATCAACAATGGGATAAACACCCACATCATCAGGCAAGCTTCCTTAATGTCCCTAGACAAGATTTATTTGATATGAAAGAATTAGTACCAACAAGAATTGTAACTTCGTAATGACTGGTAAACTTCAAAATTATTATATTTATTATCCCCTCGCCCAATGAAGTTTTGGAGGGGATAAAGCGTTTGTCCTCTTCAATCGTCCATTCGACCTTTCATCCCTTCGTCTGTTACAAAGTTTAAAACCATATATATCTTTTGAATAAGAAGTGATCTTGTCCATGGATAAATCTTGGATATTACTTGAGGTTGATAATCATGTATAATAAGTTGATTTGACCTACATTTCATGCATGAGTGACTTGGGTTAAAGTTTTTTAAGAGTCCTTTTCTTGAATACTACAACTGAGAGGAATAGTATTATGTCTAATTGTTTTGTATAGTCACGAACCTCCAGATAAATTTTTGGTTGACCTACATTTCCTGCATGAGTGACTTAGGTTAAAGTTTTTGTACAAGTCCAAATTTCAGATACTATGACTCTAAAAGGTATAATATAATTATTATTTGTTGAAAGATGCTTTTTGTGTAGTCATGAAGCTCAAAATAAATGTTAGGTCACCTTGACCTACATTTCATGCATAAGTGACTTTGGTTAAATTTTTTTGGTAAAAGTCCAGATTTTGGATACTACAACTCTTGGAGAATATACATGTATTTCACACATGAGTGGCTCTGGTTAAAGTTCTTATAACAGTCCAGATCTTGAATATATAACTATGTAGATGGCCAATAATTAATACTACAAAATCAGATAACAAGCGTACGGGGATGGAGGGTGAGTGTTAGCTGTTTCTGACTGCTTCTCTTGTTAATTATTGCATATTATTTATTAATAATTACTGCATGAACCAAGTCATTGTTTTTTCACATTTTACATATACGTCCTATGCAATAGTGATTTTTTTTAACAAGTAAATGAAATGACTGCAAAAATACTTTCAAATATTAGAAAATGGAATTGTTCCTATATTGATGTACACTGCAGTATAAAAATAATTAATAACTTTATTTTTCAGACAAGATGTTCCTAATGATGTTCAAGCAACTTGATGGCCGTTAAAAGGAAATAGTTAAACTGAATAGTGTCCGATTAGGTATGATGAAAAATTTGCCTTGTCCTATGCATAATATTTGTTTTGTTCATAATAGATTGATGTTTAAAAGTAAGAAAATGATGAATTTATTATTTAGCAAATAGTATCATGTTTTGTACAAATTGGCAAAAAAAAAATGATGACAATACAATACAACAAATTCCTTGAGACTCTCAGGAGAATAATTATAATGCAATGGATGTGTTGAATTACAATTGATTGATTGATTAGTTAGAGTTTTGCATCCAGTGAGCAATATTTCAGCTGGGTTGCACAAAAGTTAATAGACTATTAAATATTTAATAGTCTATTAAGCTTTAACATTTCCTACTAGTTTAATAGACCATTAACTTTTAATAGTCTATTAAGTTTTAATTTAGCTTTGTGCAACCCAGGACCACAACAAGATAATCAATTAAAAAGAAAAGAAAAAAAAGGAATAAAAAAGGGTGGAAGGTACAACAGAGTCGATAAGTGTTGATTGCTATTAGAACAGTGGGAGAAATCTGAAGATGCAGGAAATTTAGGTCTCCATCAAATCATATGGAAGGGATTTTTATACTACTTGGAACATGACATTTCTCAATACAGTTTCTCTACATATTTGGCAGCCGGGCTTTCTGTATGATGACCTGGTCTACGCTGCTTAGACAGGGCATCCCCTGTTGAATTATAAAATATGTGAATTTTTTAAAGCATTTAAAATGAAGAAGATATTTAAGATGCATACATCATGTACATGTACATCAATGGTCATTCGGTGACGGCCCTATATTCTGAAGGTCCGATGTCCTGAAGGTCAGAAAGTCTGATAGTCCGAAAGTCCAAGATCTGTAATTTACTTTCAGAAGTTCCAACTCAGAGTCATTTGTAACATAATGATCCAAATGCATGCTTAACTTTTTACCTGTGTCACCAACAGTGACTGCAGGTCTAGGAGCAGCTCCACTCTGTCCGTCTCTTTGTCTGTCTGCCTTCAGTCCGTCTGTCAGTCCGTCCGTCAGTCCATCACTCTTTTGGGTACCAAGTTTTTGCAATCTGAAACTCTGACACCCTTAGCCCGATACTTCTGAAATTTTGCACAGTTGTTTAAGACACATTGAAGATGTGCCCCTCCCCTTTTTTGGAGTTTTGAATGAAAAAATGTAAAATTTATCTTGTTGAACTTAGTCATTTTTTCATCAAATTTTTACAATATGGTACTGAGTTTCTTGTGTAATTTGAAACTCAGACATCTTATATCTGATGCTTTTGATGCAGGTCTAGGAGCAGCTCCACTCTGTCGATCTGTTTGTCTGTCCGTCCGTCAGTCCGTCTCTCTTTTGGGTACCAAGTTTTTGCAATCTGAAACTCTGACACCCTTAACCTGATATGGTACTGAGTTTGTTACATGTAATCTGAAACTTGGACATCTTATATCTGATGCTTTTGAAACATTGTATAGTTATTCTGGACACAATGAAGATGTGCGCCTCCCCTTTTAGAGAGTTTTGAATGAAAAATTTAAACTTAATCCATTGTTGAACTTAGTCATTTTTCTTCAAATTTTAATGTTTATGTAACCTGAAACTTTGACACAGTATGCCTGATGCTTTTAATCTTTGCACATTTGTTCTGGACACATTGAAGATGCGCAACATCCACTTTGGGGAGTTTAGAATAAAAAATGTGGAATTTATGCATTGTTGAACTTTGTCTTTTTATATCCCGCCGCACTAAGTGGTACCCTCAGTCGTGTGTCCGTCCGTCTGTCTGTCCGTCTGTCCGTCCCCCAAAGGTTTCCGAATGATAATTTGTGAAGGAAATAACATAAGGTCTTCAAACTTTTATGTAAGTTGTTTACCACAAAACTGAGGTCAAGTTCGATTTTGGGTTCAGAGGTCCAAGGAGTTCATGATTTATACCCCTTGAAACTGAAATTTTGTGAATTTTAGGGTTTCCGACTGATAACTTGTGAATGAAATATCATACTATCTTTAAACTTGATATGTTAGTTGTTTACCACAAAACACTTTGGGTTCAGAGGTCCAAGGGGTTCTGGAGTTATGCCCCTTGAAACTTTGAAATTTTTCAACATATTTTTACGTTATGGTACCAAGTTTGTGTAATCAGAAACTCCAACACCTTATGCCTGATGCGTATGAAACTCTACACCGTTGTTCTGAACACATAGAAGATACGGATCTTACCTTTGGGCAAGTTTTGATTAAAGAATGTCAAATTTATTAATTATTGAAGTTGGCTCTATAGTTCATCATATAATACATTATGGTACATGTACTCAGCTTATGTCTGGAGACATCACACAGTTCTGAAGGCACTGATCACAGGCAGCTATTTGTGAATTTTCACATTGTTTTGACATATTTTTGTCATAAAGATACAAAGTATGTGTTATTTGAAACTAAGATACAGTTTTCACATTTGTTAAGTTATATATACAATTTTCATTTATTCTTTGTTCAACTGTGTACAATGTATAATTAGTTTTTTCGCTTCATGCAATAATAGAGTGGAACTTAATAGTGTCTCAATAATAAATTGCATTTGAAGAATGTAAATAAATACTTGTTTGAATTTGCAATCTTATACATGACATCTGTTAGTAAAAAAAAAAAACACTTTCTCAGTTGAACATGAGTGACGGTGATGCAGGTCAAGATATTTAGTTGGTGTTGTTGTAGTTTTGAAATTGTTTTGAATATTTATTGTTTTTACACAATAATGGAGGTAACCACACTGTTCAGGGGTAAATATAAAATTTTCTGTCACAAACACTTGTTTTTTGGCTTCTGGAACATATGAGAAAACTCAATTTGTTGATGGGGGTAATAACAAAATTACAGAATAGAGTTGTCAAGAGCCGAAGTCCTTGAGACAAAAAGACAAATCATGTGGAAACCACCAGAAAAACTGTTGACTGCAATCGTCTTGACTTGGTACAGGCATTTCAAAAGAAAAGGCAGTAGACAGTCAAAAGAAATGACCATCCCAGTACTAATTAAAAAAAAAGAATCTTGAAGCAGAGTTCTGACCAACACTTCAAATTTTTCCACAAGAGACTGATATCTATTAAAGAACTTTTTTAATGAACACATGAGAGGAAATTCAAATGAGTTCAAATAATGTAATGATCTTCATACCATCGTCATGACTTTGTAATAACATTAGTAATAACATCATATTTTTTACAATATTTTATCTAGGATGTCCAAGCAGTTGAATCCACATTATTCTGAAAAGAGAGAAATAGAATGTCAGACGGAATTAGATGATGGTTATTTTGTCGACGATGGTCAAGTGGAAGACGAGGAAGTCCAAGAAAGTCTGTATGGCCTCCTCCAACTCTCCGAGAGAGTGGATCAAAATCAGCAGATTTCTTTGGACAAGCTGAACCCACAGCCAGTGTCTGTATCCTGTTCTAATGAGAAAGAATTTACCATAACTTCAAAGAAACTTTTCCGTAGCGCTAAAGTTATAACTCCAAGTAAGTTTGCCACACAATCTGTTGATGAATCAAAATGGGAAGAGTTATCACAAGATTATTCCAAAAAACCGCAGAAGTCAACCCAAAAGCGTAAGAAATCTATTGCTAAGAAACCGAAAGAATTACAGTATGAAATACTTGGGACCTCTCAGTACCCATCAGTGCGAAATGAAGCAGTCATTACCAGTACATATCAGTATTCAGAATCAGGGGTGACTACTCTTAAAGCAGTGTCTCAATTTCCAATGCAATATCTCGATAACAGTCAGTATCAAGTAGTTTCTATTCAGCACCCAATTAATGGAAGTCAGCAGGTTTTGCAATTGACAGATGTGCAGAATTCTAATATTTTGTCCAATCAAATCGTTCAAGACAGTCAGACAGCACCAAGTATCAACTCAATATCTGATGAAAATGGTCAAATGCTACCGATATATGAACTACCAATGAACCAGAAACAAATTATTTCTATGGATCCTCCACTACAAAATTCACTCTCTGCAGCCTGTTTATCTACAGAACAAACAGTTAATCCCTGTTTATCTACAATACAAGCAGTTAATCCTGGTTTATCTACAGTACAAACAGTTAATCCCTGTTTATCTACAATACAAACCATTAATCCCAGCTTATCTACAGTACAAGAAGTTAATCAATGTTTATCTACAGTGAATACAATTAATCCCAGTTTATCTACAGTTCAAGCAGTTAATCCCAGCTTATCTACAGTACAACCAGGTAATCAATATTTATCCACAGTGAATACAGTTAATCCCAGTTTATCTGCAGTACAAGCAGTTAATCCCACTTTATCTACAGTACAAACAGTTAATCCCTGTGTATCTACAGTACAAACAGATGCCACTGTGAACAGTGATATACAGCCAAAACTATCTACAGAACAAGCAAGTGTTGATGGTGTTCAGCACATGGATTTTTTAACACCAATGCAAACCAATACAATTTATGATAGTAATATTCATACAAGCCCTTCCTTGATACAAAACACTGGAGGTCAGGTCATTTGTGGAGATCAGACCATTTGTGGAGATCAAATTTCAACTCTAAACAACAATATACAAGGGAATTTATCAACAATACATACAGACATAACTCATATTGGAGATTCACAAAATTCTCCTATATTTGAAAACATAAAGAAAAGTAGCTCGCAGAAATTTGTGTCCTCAGCTGAGATGATATCTACAAATGCGGATGTACAGGAAAGTTCAACAAATTGTGATGCATTTCAAGAAAATAGTTCACAGAATGATGTATGCTCTGCCGAGACGATATTTACAAATACGCAGCTCACTCATGTGGATACATCTACTAAACAACAGCAAATCAATACAGGCATAACATTAGATAGCAACACTGAGGGAAAGTCTCAAATCAAGACTTTAGATGTGGAAAAGCTGAAAGAAACACTGCAGAAACAAGGGAAAAATATTGACCTTCTATCCAGTCTAATAAGTAATGGAAAAGGTGAGGTGTGTATGAAGGGCAAGCCATTCAAATTTATTGTTGTTGATATGGCAAAAGTTGATAAGTTGAAAAATGCCACGAAAGCCACAGAAACAGCTACCAATGCTCATGCAAACAATGGACCTCAAGACAAAAATTACTCAATTATTGTGCAAAAAATTTCAAAAAAGGATTTGGACAAAATGAAAAGTAGTGTTGTTGTTACTCAGCAACATGAAATAAAAGAAAATGAAACAAAAGATGCCTATGTTTTGGAAAAAAATATAGAGTATCCTAGCATCAAACAGGATCAGTTGAGCCCTAATGAATATCATGAAATGATTAAACAAGCAAATAAAACAATTCGATTTCAAAACAACGAAAATTTGCAGAAAAGTGACAAACCAAGGAAATATAAATGTGATATTTGTGCGGCGTCTTTCACGAAAAGTTGTAACCTCTCTGCGCATAAAAGAATTCACACTAATGATAAAAGATTTCAGTGTCATATATGTAATCAACGATTTTATGTTGCAGCAAAATTACGTGCACACTATGTAATTCATTCAGATTCACGACCTTTTGAATGTGATGTCTGTTACAGAACATTTCGCCAGAAATCAGTCCTTAAAGATCACATGTTAACACACAACGGGAAGAAAGCATTCAGTTGTGAAGTATGTGATAAGACTTTCACTCGCAGGAGTAAACTTGAACTCCACAGTAAAACTCATAACTCTGAAAAGCCATACAAATGTGAATTTTGCGGAAGAACATTTGCCATTATTTATTATTACAGACGCCATGTAAAAAGGCATGCTATTGAAAAGGAATTTAAATGTGATATCTGTTTGAAAACATTTCATTTGAAGGAAAGCTATAAATTCCATTTAATGACTCATGATGACTCAAAGAGAAAACAATGTAATGTCTGCTTCAAAACTTTTATCAAAGAATCGCAGCTTAGGCAGCATGCATGTCCTGGGGAGGTCTGTGAAATTGCTGAACCACAAATGTCATGTGACCAATGTGGGGAAGTATTCGTTAACAAAGCACAACTAAAAATTCATATAAAACAACATAATAAAGAGATGATACATAAATGTGATGTATGTGACAAGCTATTTTTACATGAATATCTGTTAAAACGTCACAAAGTAGTGCATAACAACAAGAAGCCGTATCGCTGCAAGTTGTGCAAAGCGGAATTTGGATGGGCATCCAGTATTCGGGGCCATATATTAAAAATGCACAAAGATGTAGTTGGAGGTCAGGAAAAATTAATTGAAAAAAATTTGGTAGCAGGCAAAACTGTGAAAATTGACAATGATGCTAGGTCCATTAAATGTAAAGTATGCAATGAAGAAATACGAAAAAATACCTATGATTCACATGTACAGTTACACATAAAATGTCCGTTTATGTGCTGTTTTTGTTTTGCGATGTTTGAAAAAGAAAATCTGTTAATAGAACATTTTGAAACACATAAACAAGAAAAGCGAGATAAACATTTCAAATCCATTTGTAAAATTTGTATGACAGATTTGGAAGAATCTGAGTTTACCCTTCATGCCTTGAAACATAAGGAAAACATATTTATTTGTAATGTCTGCTACAAAATTTTTGATGATGGTCAGATACTTCAATATCATAAAAAACTGCATGTGAAAAATGAACAAGACAATGTTCCAACTTTTACATGTGATATTTGTAAGAAATCGTTGCCGGAAACAGAACATGAAAAACATAACTTGCTTCATATTAGATATCCATACACCTGTCAGTTTTGTTATATGAATTTTGAGAAAGAAAGTTTTATGCTTACTCATTTAGAGATACACAAGGGAGATAATCCTCATCGATGTAATTTATGTGGTGACAAATTTGCATCTTTACAAACATTGAGTAAACACAGGGAAATCCATAAAGCTGAGGAAACCAAACCAAAAGTTTGCAACACATGTGGAAAACGATTTCGTCATGCAAGCGACCTGCAAACGCATCAGCGTGTCCATACGGGTGAGAAACCATTTAAATGTGACAACTGCACAGAGTCCTTTGCTCGGAAAGCTTCTCTTAAAAAGCATGTACATAAGTATCATAATAATGGTGAGAAGTTTAAGTGTAATAAATGTCCAATGGAATTTTCTGACAATGCTGATTTGAGGCGTCACAATCTTTGTTCTCATGTGAAAGAAAAGCCATTTTCATGCGAATTATGCGACAGGACTTTCATTCATCACTATGAATTGAAAAAACATATTTCTTGTACCCATGAGGAAAATCGCCCATTTAATTGTTCCTGCTGTACAGATTCTTTCTCAAAGCGTAAAACTTTGAATAGCCATATGAAAAAGCATCATCCCATGATAGAAAAACGAAGTGATATTATCAATAAATTTGTTTTGTATGAAGAAATTGAAAAACAAGATGTTAAAAATCAGGTGGGTGATCATAACGGCATGCATGTGCCAAAAGCTGAAATGCATGTTGAGGCTGTTAAACAGGAATTAAGTTTTAGAAATAATGGTGTTGTGAATAATGTAAGTTCTGAAAAACAGATGCCAGTTGACGTCAACAGTGGTAGGATTTCAGGAGTTCAATATCCTGCTAACCCATCTGACAATGAAGAAATAGTGGATAAAATTGCTCCAGAAAATCGGACTAACAATAGCTCCGTTGCTGTATTTGGAGGGGCCATTTCTCAAAATAGTCCAACAAACATTGACGCTAATGTTTCTCAAGGACATATCAATACAATGGATTTTAAAATGAATGTGCAGGGTTCTCTGGTCAATGAAGTTCAAGAAAATGTGCACAAGACAGACCAAAGAAAATCTTTAACGCTAGAGGCAATGGAAGAAAATATGAGTCCAGTGGACCAAAATAATTCGGAATCTTTAAGGGGAAATGAAATGGAAGAAAATAGTAGTCAACCAGTCCAAAATGTTTCAGAATCATTAACAATAAATGGAATAGCAGAAAATATAAGTGGAACAGACCAAAATAATTTAGAATCTTTAATAGTAGAGGAAATGAAAGAAATTGTGTGCCAAACAGACCAAAATCATACCAAATCTTTAACGAGTGAAGGAAATGAAAATCTTGATAATGAATTGTACATTTCAGATCAGATTAAAGAACCAGACATTCTGACCAATAATACCATTTCAGGGATCAATAAAACAGTTCCTATAGAAATTCATATTCAGACAGTGGCCAATAAGTCATCTGACTCTCAAGATGATGCAGTTGTCCATAGAATTCTAAATATTCAAGCAGATCAGTTGACCCTTCCAACATGGTATTTAGATGAAGATTCTGGCAAAATCATCAAAATAACAAACTCAGAAATAGCTGAGAATATGATTGATATAGAAATAATGGATGGTGATGATGTTCATAAAGTATCCATAAATACTACAACTGATGAATCTATTTAATATTTAATGAGGCTCATAATTTTCGGGTTGGGTTTGGGTACAATATAGAAATAAATGGATGGTCATGATGTTCATTAAATCTCCATTAGTACTACCACAGATGAATCTACTTAATAGATTGTAAAGCTTCTCAAAAAATCCTTAACTTTTTGCACATTTTTCTTAAAAGAGGGTAACTTAAATGCATTTTGGTTTAATATTGTAATCAATAATCATGAATAATCAGAAATAGCCGAGAATATGATTGATATAGAAATAATGGATGGTGATGATGTTCATAAAGTCTCTGTTAGTACTACCACTGATGAATCTAATTAATATTTAATGAGGCTCCTCATTTTGGGGGTGGGTCAGAATATTGTATGGTTTTTATTCACATGTTGCCATGATGTTGGGTTGTTATTCATCATCTTTTGTGAAAATTTATTAAAATCGTCCATGCTAGCAATATTCTTATTTATATTATCTTTTGTTGAAATTATTTTATTTCTTGAACTCCTCATCTTCACTAGTCAAGGATTAGGATAAGAATCCATTTCAGTCCTGTCAACTTCTAGAGATTAAGCCCCATTTTTGGAGACTACTGATTCAAATTATATCCCTTTGCAATAGAGTTTCAATATGATTCATAGTAAAATTTAAAAATCATTGAAGACTTCTAATGATAAAAAAAAATGAAAATATATTTTACTATAAGGACATGTAGCTCAAAAGGAAAAGACACAACACATATAATGAGAATAGAATTTCAAAATGAATACACTCCATATTAAAGTTTTGGTATGATATGTATTTAAAATACTAGGTAGAAAACATGATGATTATATACAACTGAGTTTAACTCCATCCAATCTAAAATAAAGATATAAGTCTTTAGAACTCCATCCAGATCTGCCAAGGGTGAAGAGGAATCCCGAGAGAGGAATGAAATTGGATTGTAACCTTTTGCTATTGAAGATATGCACCCTTCTGTGCCACCCTCTTTATGCTATGTAATATTATCTAAGTAGATCTTTTGTTGTAAGGTCACTAGACTAGACTGAAAGAAAGTTAGACACAAAGGTCTTTGGTCTGTAGTCTTATAAAATTGTTTCATGCATTAAAAAAGCAACCAAACCTGGGCATATGTACTTAACGTTCTTTTGACTGAGGGTTCGGTTCTCACATACTAGAGACATTTTGGAAACAAAGTAGTTCCGATAACCTCAAAATGAAATTTTGAATAGATATAATGCTTCTATGGGATATTTGAGAGCAGTACAAGGTGTAATGTGCATGGATGTATGAGAAATAAGTTGTCATATCACGAAGAATGAGAACAAGAATTTGGTGTGCAAATAAAAACCATCCAGCATGTCAACATGTGAAAAGACAAATGGAAAAAAATAGTGATTAATCACAGCAATTTTGGATAAAGGAGTTTTAGGCTTATTCGTAAAATTTTAAGGCAAAAATTTGACCATTCAATTAGCAAATTTGCGGTTCAATGCATATTTTGAAATTTTCCTTGATTTTGAAATCCTTTTCGTATATATAGGAGTCTGGTAATTCCTAGAAAAATCCATGGAATCGTATTGGATGAAAATAACCTTGTATCATCCTAATAACTGCAAAATATAATTAGGCACTAGAAATTTCAGGAGCGTGTATATATGGAGGGGGATTTCCGCCACCAGAGAAATTCTATGCTGTAAATTTCTATCTTCTCTTTTTATTGTTTTCACTTTTCTTATCCATAATACTGCATTTTCTATATTTTATATTATAGATTCTAGGATATTAATTTATCATATTTTATATTCTTTCTTT
>MJUU01010899.1:240349-251849 GCA_002080025.1 Modiolus philippinarum
AGGAGTCTGGTAATTCCTAGAAAAATCCATGGAATCGTATTGGATGAAAATAACCTTCTATCATCCTAATAACTGCAAAATATAATTAGGCACTAGAAATTTCAGGAGCGTGTATAGACAGGTTCAATTAAAGTTTTAAGATGATATTTCACAAATACGCCTCATAAGATGAAAACCATAGTCAAATTAAGATTTTTTTCACAACTTCTATGATATTATTGGTCATTTATGTAATGGTTTATTCCTTATGCCATGAAATTTTTTCACAAATCATTAATTAATGCACTAAAAATGGAACAATAATCAAATCATTTTTTATGGCCCGCCCACGAATGTGGAAGGGGCATATAGTGTTACCCCTGTCCATCCTTCCGTCTGTATGACCATATGTCCGTATGTTCAGTTAAGTTTTGTGTTAAAGTCCATTTCTCAGAAACTGTAAGAGGTAGAACAATGATAATAGGTCAGTAGGTAGATATTTGATTGTACTTCATAGTTCACTAAGTAGACTCTTTGACCTATATTTCATGCTTGAGTGACTCTGGTTCAGTTTTATGTTCAAGTCCATTTCTCAACAACTATACATTATTGGAAAAGATATTTCATCAAATTAATTGCCTTGATGAGTTCTACCCAAATCATTGACAATTAGGTGGCTTTGACCTATATTTTATGCTTCAGTGACTTTGGTTAAGTTTTGTGTTTAGGTCCATTTCTCAATAACTATAAATTATAGGACAATGATATTTCATCAAATTAATTGCCTTGATAAGTACTACCCAAATCATTGAAAATAAGGTTGCTTTGACCTACATTATATGCTTCAGTGACTTTGGTTAAGTTTTGCGTAAAGTCCATTTCTCAACAACTACACATTATAGGACAATGCTATTTCATCAAAGTAATTTTCTTGATGAGTACTGCCCAAACCATTGACAATTAGATTGCTTTTACCTACATTTTACGCATCAATGACTTTGGTTAAGTTTTTTGTTTAAGTCCATTTCTCAACAACTTCGCATTATAGGACAATGATATTTCAACAAAGTAATTGCCTTGACGAGTACTACCCAAATCATTAAAAATAAGGTGGCTTTGACCTACAATTTATGCTTTGGTGAATTTGGTTAAAGTTTGCCTTTAAGTCCATTTCTCAACAACTATACATTATAGGACAATGATATTTCATCAAATTGATTGCTTTGATGAGTACTGCCCAAATTAATGAGAATTAAGTGGCTTTGACCTACATTTTAATATGAGGTTATCCTTTGCGATAAATTTTTTGGCGGGGCATCCATGTCGCACAGACACTTTCTCTAGTTTAAGAATGAAAGAAATATGAAAACTGAATAACATTTTCCTTTCACAACTCAACAGACTGGTGGAAGAAATTTCACTCAGTTAATTCAGTATATATCAGGGCCCATAATAATTTATTTCTTACAAATACACTTACAACACCAAATATTTGAAATAAAGAATTTAGCATGCATACTGTGGAAGTACTTTTATTCGTGGTTGCCAATTTTCGTGGATTCCAGACAAGTCGGAAGTTCATGGGTTCTTAAATTTGTGGTTTGAGACTTTCCACAGTACAAATCAACGGGAGATTTGTATTTCGTTTGGTATCAAATGTTATGGTTTAAGTCAACCATGAAATCCACGAAAATTGGTACCCCACTAACAATAGTACTTTCACAGTAATTCCCAGCATAATTCCTGTATGAAAATGAATTTTTGTCTGTAAACCAATAAAATTCTGAGATCCTTGTGGTTTTTTTTGTTTTTGTTTTTTGTTTTGTTTTTTTTGCATATTGATTCAAAATAGTTGTGAATGTTTTTCTTATCTCTCTTGGTTGTACAAGTTAAGGACATGATTACTTTCTTAGATTTTCATCCTTGCCCTGCCTCTATTTTTTCAGCCTATTGAAATTGTTTGTTTATTGCTCATTTTTGGTATAATTATCTTCAAAGTTTGAAGCATTTTTCACAAAATTTAACCCAAAAAAATTGCCACCCTTGTAGTTTTACAGAAGATTGATGAGAATTAAGGAATTTAATTATAGTGACCTAAGCTGTATTTCTAGCCTTGTTGAATTGACACTTTTTAACCAAATTATATAATAAATTTTATAAAAGCATATATTTATGTATTAAAATAATATGAACATTTAAAGAAAAGCAGATATTCAAAGCTGTAAACAGTTGTATTGTCTTATTTGTTTATATAACTGTCAGTATGTGGCCAAAAGTGAATCAACAACATCATAGTTTCATGTAAAATGGGAATTTTTTTAAGAGAAATGTCCTATAGTCATTTCCCATCCAATTTTCTGAATTCTTTAATTTTAAAAGCAGATTTAAATACACTTACACAATATCTTTGTAACTTTAACATAATTTATTACAAATTAACTGTTACTATAACACACACTTTNGACCATTTAACTTGAAAGGGGGGGGGGGGCTATGGTTTTTTTCTAAAAAAATATTTTGGATCTGATTTTATGTGAAAAAAATATTTTGGCTGCCAAAATGATGAAAAAAAAATTTCTGAATGAGGCTTTCTGCCCAAAAAATAATGTTATTTGAAAACAAATATTTTGTTGGTACGTGTGCAAAAAATGAATAATTTGTTTCGCGCGAAGCGTGAAAAAAATTTTCTGTCAAAAAATAAAAAACCATACCCCCCCTTCAGGTTAAAAGGTCGGTCCCTTATTTGTTTATATAACTGTCAGTATGTGGCCAAAAGTGAATCAACAACATCATAGTTCCCCATGCATTTCATGTAAAATGGGAATTTTTTTAAGAGAAATGTCCTATAGTCATTTCCCATCTAATTTTCTTAATTCTTTAATTTTAAAAGCAGATTTAAATACACTTACACAATATCTTTGTAACTTTAACATAATTTATTACAAATTAACTGTTACTATAACACACACTTTATATCTGTGATGCTGTATTAAATGAAGTATGCTAGTAAAATTATTACATCGTATTTATACCCCCAAAATCAAATTTTAGGGCGTATATGTGAATTGCCCTGTCTGTCTGTCCACACTTCTTTAATAAGCACAACTCCTCTAAACCAGAGTAAGGATTTTGATGAAATTTTGCACAAAGGAAGGACACTATATGGTGATGTGCATGAAGGAATATAATTATTGTTTGAAATCAGGAAGGGGAGATAATTTGACTTTGACTTTTCATTGATTCCATCTGCACAGATTATCCTGTAAGTACAACTCCTTTTAAATCACTTTGAGGATTTGGATGAAAATTAACACAAAGCACGAACACTATATGAAGATGTGCATGAAGCAATATATTTGTTGTCCCAAACCAGGATGGGGAGATAGCTTTGACTTTTCATTGATTCCATCTGCACAGATAACCTCTGGTATATCGTATATGGATTGTATTTAAAATGCAACATTTTTATCCCCGCTGCAATGTGATGCGGGGATATGGTAATACCGGGTGTCCGTCAGTCCGTCCATCCGTCCGTCTGTCAGTCCGCCTTGTAAGTGCTCTAGCAAGTTTATTTCTTATTTGATTTTGATAATATTTAAACAGTAGCTATAGTTCAAGGATGCCGCAAGCGAGTATGAAGATGAGTCCTGTTTGAACATTTTTGTAGGAGTTATGCCCCTTTTTAACTTTGAAAATTGACAAAATATCCTTGTAAGTGCTCTAGAAAATTAAATTTCTTATTTGATTTGGATAATATTTATACATTAGCATAAGTCTAAGGATGTCTCAAGCGAGTTTAAAGATGAGTCCTATTCGAACATTTTTGTAGGAGTTATGCCCCTTTTTAACTTTGAAAATTGACAAAATATCCTTGTAAAGCGCTCTAGAAAATTTATTTCTCATTGGTTTTCGATAGTATTTATACAGTAGCTTTAGTTCAAGGGTGCCTTAAGCGAGTTCAAAGATGGGTCTCATTCGAACATTTTTGTAAGAGTTATGCCCCTTTTTAACTTTGAAAATTGACAAAATATCCTTGTAAGTGCTCTAGCAAATTTATTTCTCTTTGGATTTAGATAATATTTATATAGTACCTTAAGTTCAGTATAAGAGAATGAAGATGAGTCCTGGTAGAATATTTTTGTAGGAGTTATGCCCCTTTTGTGGCTGTGAAAATTACCACAAATATGTGGGGTTTCAAATTGCTGGAGCGGTGGGGATATATGGCTATGCATAGCCCTTGTTTCAAGAGAAATGCAAAACAATTTAAAGAACAATAACAAGAAATGTGTGTAAATCTGCATTTAACACTGAAAATTTTTTTAAAATGGGGTGATGATTGACTACAGGACAATTTTTAAAAAAAATTTTTAAGCCTTGTTTTCATTATGCCCCCAAATCGAGAATCGGGGGCATATTTTTTTTGTCCTGTCTGTCTGTCCGTGTGTCTGAAACTTTAACCTTGTCTATAACTTTTGAACTATTAAAGATAGACTAATCATACTTGGCCAGTATATAGATCTAGTCAAGAAGAACATAAATATGCCAAAAAAATTAGGTCAGGTCAAGGTCACAGAGGTCAATATTAAGTCTAAGATTCCATTTTCATATGAAAAAGAAAGAAAATGAGGTAAATGTCAAGGAGAAAACATCCCATATCCAGGTTAAAACAACCCAAAACAAAGCACCATATTTTTTTTGTATGTAAAGAAAGATAACTCTAGCCAAAAATATTAAGATTCCATATCATAAATTTATTAAACTAATGCAAGTGGCAGTGGGAGCATATTTAGTGTTTCACAAACAACATTTACTTGGAATTTTGACGTTGATGACTCACTTTTGGCCATAAACTGTACAGTATTATAGAGACTCATATTTAGCAACTCCAGATCTATTTCCCTGTTTATATGGTTGTGCAGTAGCTCAAAACAAAATGAGTTGGAATATTATTCACCTTTTCAACAATGAGATGTGTGATTCAATTAATTGGGATGTTTTCATTCTATCACTATCAAGGTATAGAATTCAATACTGTACAATTAAAATGTAACAGTTGTCACAACAATGGTGATTCCAAGACAATGTTACAATAAATAAGGGGTAAAACAACAACAGTTCTGTACAGATTTTGTCTTTCCCACAATACTAAGATTCATAAAAGAGATGTAGCCAAAATGGGTATGGCAGTAGAAGCACTTTACTTCTTTGAGACAATTCCTTAGCAATCAATCCTTAGCTGTGGCTTTTCATTTAGATCATATTGGATATTTGTTCTCTATCAGTTTTTTTTAACGTATTTGATTTTATGGTCTTCTAAACGATGAAGAGACATAAGTTGTCGAAATGCGCATATGCAGAAAATAAAATCACAGTAACTTCAGTATTTAGTTTTTGGATGTAGTTTATATGGTAAGGGATCGAAGCAGATGCCAATCTGCCATAGGAAATAGGACTGACCTCATATTCACGATTCAGTGAATATCGCGTGTAAAAGTTTTATGATAGGTTATATTCTTATTAAGCATACATGACAGTGGATGATTATTGCTCAATTTTATATTTTTAAGGAGAGGCATGTGTCATGGCTTTCAGTTGTTTGCATGGTTGAGATGAAATCCTAGGTCTAATTCCCAACTACAATTTGGAAGCCATTGATCAATATGTTATCAAAGTTGCTGTAGGGAGGTACACACCAGTCTGTCGTTTAAGAATCTTAACCACCATTTCATTGTTAGATAACGTTTTTGAGCTCACCATGCCTAAAGGGCCGCTATATTAAGTAGTGGCTTAGCTTCTATTGTCTGTATCACTTTGTCTGCTTAAAACATTTCAGAAACTGTGGAAATTTGAAACAAACTTTGTACATGTATAAGAAAATTGCATGAAAATTTGTCAGAAATTCAAGATGGCTGATAGTAGATTTTTGTTTAACATTTCACTGTGTGGCAAAACATTTTCAGGAATGACTGGGGCCAAATGACTAAATACCGAAGTTACTGCATTGAAACTAAACTGGCATACTTTCATTTTGAAAATCGTATGAAATTTCTTATTTAAGTGCCAGTCATATTACTGCAGCAGATTTTAACACTGGATTCTTATTGAAAAGACATGTTTAGTTATATGATGTTCTTTTCAGAAACAAGTTGACCCCGTTAAATTACACTGACAGAGAGATTCCAGAAAATAAGCAATTGTGGTGCTGACTAGGAATTCAGAGTGAGAGTAAAGCATTTCAATCTCAAAATCACAATCTCTCACTAGTTTTAATATTGGACCCTATGGGAAAACACATTCAAAGATCTTCTCTGTAACTGCTGAGCCAAATGGAACCAAATACAAAATATACCCAAGTTGCATAAAAAAAACAGTAAATTTCATTATGCTGTACACGTATTTCTAGGAGTATCCTCTCATCAGCAGCATAAGAATCAAATAATATGGAAAACCATAATCCAAAAGTAGGAAAAAAAGAAGCACTCATTACAAAAGATCTCGAAATAGTTGAAACTTGGCCACAATAGTCTTAGGGTGGTCCCTTCAAAAAAGTTTTTTTTCAAGCCAGAGCTTTATCCAAGATGGCCACCAGTGGGGAACATAATTTTAATATTTGACCCTATGTGAAAACAAATTCAGACCTTTGTCCTGAAACTGTTGAGCCGAATGGAACCAAACTTGGCCACAATAGTCTTAAGGTGGGCATGTCTAAAACAGTGTTTTTCAGGTCTGTGCTATATCCAAGATGTCCTTGCTATGACCACCTGATAATGCTCTCAAAATACAAAATGGGCAAACCCTATCAGAGCCCCCCCCCCTTTCCCGTCTCACTATGGGAACCCAAACATCTGGACAGACGTGCAATGTTCTTTTTACTTTGGATGATCTCCTTCAAATATTGTGTTCTAAGTTGTTTCAATGTGGCCATGGCAGAACAGTTTTTTGTGATGAATGCATTTATGGCTAAAATGGTCCTTGAATGCCTCGCTTGCAAAATTGTATTTTGCAAGTCTTTGTCCAACTCGAGATGGCTTACAGTAGATTATATACATGCATACATACATATTGAAATCGGATATAAAGAAACATTAATTTAGAGATCTTTTCTCTTTAACTACATCACAAATTCGAACCCAACTTTGTCAAATTGTTTTTAGTCTGGTAGATAAATAGCTGTCAGGCTGTGAATATTCCTAAAGGGAACACATTCAAAAAGCCTCTCATCTTATTTGAACTACCAGGCCAAAAGGACCAATCTTGTCAGATCTACCGTGTCTCATTGCAAAACTAGTACACGTAGGTCTAAATACACTCAATAACATTTGTGATGAAGATTAGTAATATGAATTTACATTCATCCAAATCAAATTTGAAAATAGCAGTGACTTGGCAACACCATAAAAGGATATCCTGCACACCAATTTGCTTTAATTCCCAAATGAATGAATATACGTTGAGTTATCTGCCTTTCCAATTATTGAACGGCGTCATATTTTTCATGTAAATCTTATGACAATAGACTACAGCTGTGTAACATTTCATCAAAATCCTTTGAGCAGTTTTGGAGTACCAAAAAATATCGAAGTTGCATAAAAACAGTAAATTTTGTTATGCTGTACACTTGTTTCAAGGAGTAACCTCTCATCAGCAGCATTAAACATGCCTCCCTTTTTTCAGTTAAAAATATACAAGCCACTGATTTATCCCCATTTCCAAATACTGAACAGCAAAAATGTAACTTCATGCACATTTTCAGCTGTGCAAAATTTCAATTAAAATCTAACAAGAGATCTTGCCAAATGGCAGCCAATTATATCCTGGTATCAATGTGGTGTGTTTAAATTAAGGTGAGTGTTGACACAATATAATGTGTATGGTCACAGTACAAGTGTGGACACAATACAAGTATGGACACTTTGATATCATTCTGAAAAAAAAATCACAAGGCTTCCAATGAAAATTTTCTGTCAAAAAAAGGAACAAATTATTCATTTGGACACAATATGCACTTGGGTGGATGCTTAAATAAATGTTTTCCTCCTACAGCTTTATTTCAAAATATCTACACTATGATATGAAAATTGTCGGCCAAGTTAATGAACTCAAGAAGGAATCGATGAAAAGTCGGTCAAATTATCCCCCTTTCCTGATGTTGGACAAGAATTTAATTCCTTCATGCCCATATCCATATACTGTCCTTAATTCCCTTCCCTTGTGTAAAATTTCATCAAAATCCTTCAAATAGTTTAAGACGAAATGCGAATACGAGTTTATCTATGCAGAAAGAAACAATGAAAGGCGAGTCAGATGTTGGACAATAATAATATCTCTATATAGTGTATTGTGTAAAGTTTAATCAAAACCTTTCAATTGGTTTAGTTGCACTTTCAAGGCAATCTGTGCAGAAGGAATTGTTGAAAAGTTAGTCAAATTATCTCCCCCTTTCTGGCTTAAGAAAATACTTACATTTTTCATGCATACTCCATTTAGTGTCCTTCGAATGAGTTTTCATCAAAATTCTTCGAGTGATTTAAGAGGAGTTTCACTTGCGACGTAATCTGTACAAAAGGAAGCGATGAAAAGTAAAATTATCTCCTCTCCTGGCTTCTAACAAAATATAATTATAGGTCTTAATGTCCTAATGCTCATCTCAATATAGTGTCCTTTCTTAATTTGTGTAAAGTTTGATCATTAAATAACTTGAAATGTCTGACGAGCAGACAAAGGGGTTGTCTGGACAGACAGAACAGACTGGGTAATTCCTATATAACCACCCCCCAAAAATGACTTCGTTTGTGGGGCATGATGAGCCTATTGGTAGGATATGTGCATAGATAAACTGATGGACAGAGTTATTTCTATATATCCCCTCCCCAAACTTTTTGAGAGGTATAACTATAAGTTCCCTAGACAAATACTATCATAGAAACAGACAATCATTATTACGGTCAACATATATTCAAATTATCCAATAAATGTGCCTCTTTCACCCAATGCAGGACTGACACTTGAGCATAATTATCGTTTGTCTTGCATCTGTCCGGCATTAAAATCACAAAATCTGCATCCCTTAACCCGCTTAGCTCTTTTAGACCAAATTAACAGGACGCAGATGTGCACCAGGCAATGTGAAGGTACCCCCACTGAAAAATGGAAATTTTGGTCATTTTTGTCTCGCCCACGACGAAAAGCGCGGAAAGCGAGACATATGCGTACAAAGTATGACGGCGGCGGCGTAAACTTTCATGTTATGTTTTTGTGATTAGGTCATTTTCTCAGTAACTATAGGTGGTAGGTCAAAGGTTGGTCTTGAGTAGTACATGACATTCTGCTATATGGTTTTTGTCTATGACCTCAATTTCACGGTCCAATGAACATGTTAAGTTTTTGTGCTTAGTTTAGTTTCTCAGTAACTATAAGTGGTATGTCAATGATATTTGGTATGTAGGTTTGTCTTGGGTGTTACATGACAGTCTGTCATATGGCTTTCGTCCTTAACCTCAATTTCACGGTCTAGTGAACATGTTAAGTTTTTGTGATTAGGTCATTTTCTCATTAACTGTAAGTGGTAGGTCAATGATATTTGGTATATAGGGTGGTCTTGAGTAGTACATGACAGTCTGCTATATGTTTTTTGTCTGTGATCTCAATTTCACGGTCCAATGAACTTGATAAGATTTTATGCTTAGTTTAGTTTCTCAGCAACTATAAGTGGTAGGTCAATGATATTTGGTATGTAGCTATGTATAGGTTGGTCTTAGGTAGCACATGCCATTCTGTCATATGGCTTTTGTCCTTGACCTCAATTTCATGGTCTAGTGAGCATGTTAAGTTTTAGTGATTAGGTCATTTTCTCAGCAACTATAAGTGGTAGGTCAATGATATTTGGTATATAGGTTGATCTTGGGTAGTGCATGACAGTCTGCTATATGGCTTTTGTGTGTGACCTTAATTTCACGGTTCAATGAACATGTTAAGTTTTTGTGCTTAGTTTAGTTTCTCAGTAACTATTAGTGGTAGGTCAATGATATTTGGTATGTAGGTTGGTCTGAGGTAGTACATGAAAGTCTGTCATATGGCTTTCGTCCTTAACCTCAATTTCACGGTCTAGTGAACATGTTAAGTTTTTGTGATTAGGTCATTTTCTCATTAACTGTAAGTGGAAGGTCAATGATATTTGGTATATAGGGTGGTCTTGAGTAGTACATGACAGTCTGCTATATGGTTTTTGTCTGTGACCTCAATTTCACGGTCCAATGAAATTTATAAGATTTTATGCTTAGTTTAGTTTCTCAGCAACTATAAGTGGTAGGTCAATGATATTTGGTATGTAGCTATATATAGGTTGGTCTTAGGTAGCACATGACAGTCTGTCATATGGCTTTTGTCCCCAGGGGACTTGACCTCAGTTTCATGGTCTAGTGAGCATGTTAAGTTTTTGTGATTAGGTCATTTTCTCAGTAACTATAAGTGGTAGGTCAATGATATTTGGTATATAGATTGGTCTTGGTAGTACATGACAGTCTGCTATATGGTTTTTGTCTGTGACCTCAATTTAACGGTCCAATGAACCTGTTAAGTTTTTTTGCTTAGTTAATTTTCTCAGTAAATATAAGTGGTAGGTTAATGATATTTGGTATGTAGGTTGGTATGAGGTAGTACATGACAGTCTGTCATATGGCTTTTGTCCTTGACCTCAATTTCATGGTCTAATGAGCATGTTAAGTTTTAGTGATTATGTCATTTTCTCGGTAACTATAAGTGGTAGGTCAATGACATTTGGTATATAGGTTGGTCTTGGGTAGTACATGACAGTCTGCTATATGGCTTTTGTCTGTGACCTCAATTTCATGGTCTAATGAACATGTTTGGTTTTTCAGTATCTATCAGTGGTCACTGATATTTTCGTTTTTGGTGATTTATGACAGTCTGCTCTATTGCTTTTGTCACTTACCCTTATTTCACAGTATAGCGAATATGTTTAGTTTTCTGATTTAGTCAGTTTGAGAATTCACATCAATTTTGCGACCATGAAGGGACGGGCGAGACATCAAATTTGGGTCCACACTTGTTTGAGTTTTAGGTTGCCATGGAAACCAGCTGAGATGAGTTATGCAATCTATATTGTGCATACATATAGAGTGGTCAACCTCTTTGCTATCAGGTATAAATGGCATGAAAAGTCTTTGTTCTGTAAGAGGAGGAGCAGATTTTGATAGTCCCCTGGTGTCAAAAATGCCAATTTCAGCATTTTTTGCATTCAACTTGCTGTCAAAAATTCAATTTTTTTTTAATTTTTGCTTTCGATCTGGCACATTTTTAGACCTCTACTGTAAACAAAAAGTCCAAGAACTTGAGTATTCTGCTGCAGGTTTTGAAGTTAGAAGCATCCATCAGAGCCCACCCCTCCCCAAAATTCCGTTTTTTGCAAAAATTTTGTTTTCATGGGTGCTAAACAGGGTCCTGCAACACTGAGAGTTCAGAATCTGGGCTCTTTTAGGGTTATTTGTTTAGCCATAGTACC
>MJUU01010900.1:6763-41410 GCA_002080025.1 Modiolus philippinarum
TTTCTAAATTAGAAGATTATTTTCCAACTGATGATGAGTGCAACCCGCTAAAAATTGTTTCTTTAATTATAACTGCTGCATCAGTGTCAGTAATTATTATATTTTGCGCTATTGCAATCACTTTTGCATGTCAAATAAACTTTAAAAACGCTGTATACTTATTTCGTGTATATCAACGAAGAAAACGTGGGTACTTAAGACTAGATTTGGCTGAGAATTTTGAATTTGACGCCTTTATTGTTTACTGTGACTCAGACCGGAAATGGGTTCTTCAGCTACTTCTAAAAAAGTTAGAAAATGTTGGTTTAAAAATATGTGTCCATGATAGAAATTTCGACATTGGAGAAGCGGTAACAAGCAATATTGAAAAATACATGAACAAAAGCTGGAAAATCATTGTTGTTATGTCGAACGACTTTACCAAAAGTGAATGGTGTCAATGGGAATTGGATCTTGTACAAGAACGAAGGCGGAGACAGGGTGAAAATGCACTTGTGTTGATAATGTATAGCCAGATTGACTCTAATCACATGACAAGCCGTATTAGAACTCTGCTCCATACGACTCCTTATTTGACGTACAAGGGTGGCTTTGGAGAAAAACTGTTCTGGAAAGCTGTAATTCAAGGTGTACAAAAATCATTAAAAAGTCGTCCCACTGCGATGCTAATGGAATGACGGTTTTGTAATTAAAAAAATATTAATGAAATTTATACTGAAGCTGTGCTGTTCATTACATAACTTGCATTGTGCGGTTATGCGGATGTAAACTTGGATTCTATTGGCTGATTAACCACCTGCTAAATAACCATGTCCACCCTACACAAGAAAATCAATAATCATGATAATGTAGTGTCTCACATACATGTTGACCAAAGTCATTCAAAGAATTGTACATAAGGACAAAATTCACAAACATGCAGTAAGCATGGATAAATAAACATATCGTAATTAAAGTTTAACATAGTTTTCTTCCACGTAATGTAAAACTAATTTCAACCTGATATTTACATTAAAAAATTAAAATGTGAAATACATCTATACTTGGAATAACATGTAAATTATATGAAATATTTTATTTGCATTCATTTTCAAAGGTTTTCGCTCCATGTATTACGAACACCTCATGTAAACTTTATCATGTTTATACAACATGAAAAATCAATACATCATTCGGCTGTGTATTGTCCAGAGTACGCGGTCAGTCGACATAGCGTTTATGTGTACAATCGTGTAGTAAAATGTAGGTCATTTTGTAATTATCGTTTTCTTAGTTAAACACAAACAGGTTTGCATAACCGCACAAAAATGTTATCATGCTTTGAACCAACTAATATGATTATTTAGATAGTGTCGAAAATGGTTGAACGGCGCGACCTGAAGGTCGCTTGCCGTTCAACGATTTTCGACACTATCTAAATAATCATATTAGTTGGTTCAATGCATGATAACTTATATTGACTGAATATTTAAAAGTATTATACAGTCACTGATTATGACATCACATGACATCAGTGTGACGTCAACAAAAAAGTTTCTATCTATTGGTTTACTTTGGTGCCTTTTTATGTCGTATTCTTGGCATTTTTAAAGCTTTCTTTAATTAAAATTGGATATTTTGAAAAGACAAAAGTAATACAAAGACAATAAAAATGTATTGACTATACATTACAAAGAAAATATTCAACCTGGAGAAACCCTCACGTTTTACTCGTCTTTAGCCTTTTCTGTATTGTTATGTAGAGTCAATGCAGTATTATTAATAAAGATATAGATATGAAAAGACATATCACTAAGATAATATATTATCTTCACAACTGTGTCAACCGTGTATTAAGCTTTCCGTTTCAAATAAATAAGAAACATACATGAAACGTTTAGGTTATTTTTAATGAAATGAAATTTGTATAAGTATACAACTGTTTATATGTGTATTACTCTTTTCAATGTCACGAATTTATATTCGCATAACGGGTGATGCATACGTAGCAGGAGATGCTCACCCTTCCGACGCATCTGATCTCATTCCTTTGTGTGGGAATTCGCATAACGGGTGATGCATACGTAGCAGGAGATGCTTAACCTTGCGACGCATCTGATCTTATTCATTTGTATGGGAGTTAGCCTAACGGGTAATGCTTATGTAACAGGAGATGCTCACCCTTCCGACGCACATGATCTCATTCCTTTGTATAGGAGTTCGCATGACGGATGATACATACGTAGCAGGAGATGCCTACCCTAGCGACGCACCTGATCTCATTCCTCTGTGTGGGAGTTCGCCTAACGGGTGATGCATACGTAGCAGGAGATGCTTACCCTACCGATGCACCTGATCTCATTCCTTTGTATGGTCCGAGTTTGCATGACGGATGATACATATGTAGCAGGAGATGCTTACTCTTCCGACGCATCTGATACAATTCATTTGTATGGGAGTTCACATAACGGGTGATGCATACCTAGCAGGAGATGCTTATCCTACCGACGCACCTGATCTCTTTCCTTTGTATGCGAGTTCGCATGACGGATGATACATACGTAGCAGGAGACGCTTACCCTTCCGACGCACCTGATCTCATTCCTTTGTGTGAGAGTTCGCCTAACGGGTGATGCATACATAGCAGGAGATGCTTACCCTACCGATGCACCTGATCTCATTCCTATGTATGGTCCGAGTTTGCATGACGGATGATACATATGTAGCAGGAGATGCTTACCCTTCCGACGCATCTGATCTAATTCATTTGTATGGGAGTTCGCATGACGGGTGATGCATACGTAGCAGGTGCTTACCCTTCCGATGTCCCTGATCTCATTCCTTTGTATGGGAGTTCGCATGACGGGTGATGCATACGTAGCAGATGCTTACCCTTCCGACACACCTGATCTCATTCCTTTGTATGGGAGTTCGCATGACGGGTGATGCATACGTAGCAGGAGATGCTTGTCCTTCCGACTCACCTGATCTCATTCCTTTGTGTGGGAGTTTATGAGATTCTATTTCCTTTTCAGGTGGATCTGTACCTTTGCCCATTGGACAACAGTATGCTATTTTATTTTCATGTATATGTAGAAATATTTGATTATTTATTAAACTGTGTTTTTTATCTAAAGTGTTGTTTATAGCATCGAGTAGAATATTATATTTAAATTCCAATCAACTACTAATGTGCACTGGAGAATTCTATTTGTTTTGTTTAAGATCACTGACGGAAAATATTTTATTAAAATGCGTCCTCGTTAAAATGTTTAAATTACGTTTTCCATTATGAATTTCTTCCGTTTATTTTTATTTATGTTATTGTTATACCAAGGTGTCTTAATTGTGTTTTTTGTTAAATACGTTGTGTACATTGTTCTCTGTACATAGTTAATAGACTGGTTTGTTATATAAATTGTGTTGTTACAATGTTATCAGTATATTTTGTAAAATATGTTTAAAGTTATCTCCACCCTGACCATATATAACTAACTTGGTACAGGAAAATAACAGACAAATACCTCTGGTTGTTAAACATACTCTGCCTAATACCATTTTGTTGCAATCCTGACAAGAAACAGCAATAGTTTAAAAATATGATGATCTTTTCCGACTTTTTTATTGATAAGTTCAGCTTAATTTTTTATCACCGCCAATTCTGTAAAATAACTTAATACCGAAGTTACTGTGAATTTTGATTCTGCATATGCGCATTTCGATAACTTATGTCTCTTCAGTGCAGATAAAATCTAAACGTTTGGAAGACCAAAATGTCAAAGTTGTTTAAAAACTGATAGCGAACAAATTATCAAATCTGATCTAAATAGAACCCAAAATCAGTTAAGGATAGAGCTTTGCATGAGAGAGATACTCCTTAGTTTCAACAAAATTTAGAAAGATTAGATATTGTAAGGTTCCACATAGAATCGGCTTTCGGGTCAGTACCGAAGTACTAGCTACTGGGCTGGTGAATACCCTCGGGGACTAACAGTCCACCAGCAGAGGCATCGACCCAGTGATCTGAAAATATCTAAAAACTGTAAATCTATTTTATTGTTCAATATATCAAAATTAAATATTTGGTCTGGGCACAAATTTTGCAACTTAGCATAGCCTCCTCCAATATACACAAATTACACATTATTTAACACTATCTACAACACTGTTAAATATACTATAAGACAAAAATTGTATGAAGAAATTTAGGAAAAATAACAAGAAATAGTAAAAACTGTACAAACATGTACTATATTTGAATTATGTCAGGGGTGCAACAAATTATATGTTTTATATTACAATAAAAAGCTGCTCTATACTAAAAAATATCACTTGGAATCAATTTTCGTAAAAGATTAGCGTTCGGGAAATTGAACTTTGCATTAACTTTGATCTCAAAGTATTTGATATTACACTACTATATGCATTTATTGAAAAGAAAATTAATATAAATTCAAAAAGTGACAAAAACTGTTACATGCCCTTAGCATGCCCTTAGTTGTACTTGGTTATTTAAGTAACGATCCTTTACAAATTAAGTCTGTAATTGATCATGACTTCAGGTAGATCGGTAGTCTTCCGCCATTTTGAATTTGTTATTTATGCTGTTATGGTATTATCTGCTTTTTAAATATGCAAAGAACCTACATGGACTTGATTTCATATGTCTTTATGTTATTAGACGAGGTATGGTAACTTGATAATTAAATAAATGGGAAGAGGATTTTTGAAAAAGGGAGATAATCTGATAAAAATATTTTACAAAGATATTTTACAAAGATATCACTATGAAAATTCACATTTTACAAATTATATTGAAAACAAAGTCGGTGACCCCCATTTTTCTTTATATTTTCTGAAAGTATGTTCAACGGGCTAACATATGTCGAGTAAAATACAAAGAAATCTATGGAATAGTTTTAAAGAAAACAAACCAAATACCTGTTTTTCCCTATATATTCATTAGAAATATTTGATTATTTTGATATCATTTATTTTAAAAACAAGCACTGTGACCCCCCTTAATTTTGAATTAAATGGACAAAGTATACCTATTACAAGTAGTCACAACCATTTAGGTGTCACATTTAGTGGGAATGCTAAATGGAATAACCATATTGATAATATTATGTCCAGTGCTTCGAAACATATCAATGTCTTACTAAATTAAAGTACAGACTTTGAAAAATTTGTTTTTAGTATTTATATAAGTCCAATTTTTGAATATGCTTGCGAGGTATGGGATAACTGTGGTATAGTTTATTCAAACAATTTGGAAAACTACAACATGAAGCTGCAAGATTTTTTTTTTTTTTTTTTTTTTTTTTTTTTTTAATGAATTTATTGGCAAGAATTATCATTTACAATTTTTACATACAGATATCAATAACCATTTTTATAAACTAAGGTAGTATAAGCAAAAATAAAAAATAAAAGGAGACAACTAAAACAGTTTAAAAAGAACAAAATTTGAACAGAAACATGCTGACGTCAGGCCATTTCAAGCATATATTTTTTGTTTTAGAATACTAAAAAAAACACATGGGGGATTAATTAAAGAAGAAGAAAATAATAATGATAATAATAATAATATTAAAATGAATGCACAAAGAACACTAATAGGATGCTTCATTCACACTCCATTCATAACACGTACTTACTAAACAATATTATTACATATTAATATGAAAATGCTGTGCACACTATAATTCACAGTCCATTCGTGATGTGCACAACACAAATAGCTGTCTTTAAATTCAGTCAACGTGGAAACTTGTTCATCTCCCCGGATTTGCGAATATTTACCATATGGAGAAATCTTGTGCATTTTTGCTCATTTGCATATTTTATTGCAGAGTCAAATACGGTTGCCGGAATTCCATTATATTTGATAGGCAAAATTGTGAAAAATAGCTATTCTGGCTAAAAACTGAGTTGCAGATCAAATACAAGGTTAAACTCTGATAGGACATTTGATATGCAGTCAAACGAATCCTGTCAGATTGACTTAGAAGATAATTTCAAAGTTCCCAAGCCATATGAAAATCCGAAGCGGGAGCTCTTTAACATCCCATCATAAATATTTTGACAAAATGGCTGAAAACGTGAACTTCCCTAGTTTCATTGTCAAAGTTTAAGTGCAAAGTCATTACAATAAGTATACTCTGACAAAAGTCAGAATACTCAAGCTGAGTTTTAGTTATTTTTTCTTTGATTTATATGAATCTAATTTTTGCATAGCCGATGGCCATTTTGATAAGTTACTGATCTTTATTCCTGTAAAAATTGTTACTAGTATGGAATATAGGAACAAAACTGAAAAATGCAATAAGAAGCAGTGATAGAGAGATACAGATTGGCAACTACTAAATACGTCAAGGGTGACAGACATATAGTACCGAGGATGCAACTGAAATGTTAAAAACACACTCAGAACTCTTCGATAGTTTTTGTGAAAGCTGATAATATAGGTACATTTCGTCGGATTGTTAATTAAAATGGTGATAAGCAAAATAACCGAGAGTTTCGTTGTGGTAACTAGACGTTCCGGCCCTACAACCAATCCGTCCTTCCCTATCCGGCCCTGTACTTTCCGGCCTTATTCCAATCCGGCCCTGTCTGAAACTTATTTACCATGATAAGATAAACTTCAAATGCCAATTTTATACCATGGAAGGTTGAAATCATACTCGTGTACTTAAGATTTTAGTTTTATGTTTATTTTTTTTATCAATAAGAAATAATACGACAAAACAACAATATATTTTCAATTGGAAATACTAGTATAGGGACGGATAGACCAAGGCCGGATTGTCATAGGGCCGGACTGACATAGGGCCGGACTGTTGTAAGGCCGGATGATCTCTAAATCAGCGTTGTCAGTTACATATACCATTAACTACAAGTTGCTTATCTCTATAATGTCTCTGTAGAGAAAAAATTATCAAAAATAATTTAAATAGAAAGGCAAGAACTAGTTAAGGACATATACATGTAGTTGATTGTTCAATCCGTTTTCTGTATACAGCAATAATTCAGTGTTTTATGCATTTTGTGTATTTTGAACAATGTACATTTATTGTTTTCTGTGGTTTTAATTTGTTGAATTTGTAAAACTATTGTTTTACATTAAATTTAGATTTGAAATGTTTACATGTTCATAAACTTAAGAAAATGCGATAAATTGATCCATACCTGCCAACCACCAAGAGTACTGCGGTGGGTAATGACCCAACATTGTGCATTCAAATGTTGGGTCAAACACGCAGCGGCATTTTTTTCAAAGTTAAAATCTGTTTAAAACAATATAAATATCAAACTATCAAGGTGGAGTTTGTTAAGTAAAATTGAATGCCCTTATTTTATGGGCTCTTTAATTAGGAAATAAAATATTCTTATTTTATTCAAACATATTTATTATTTCTAGCTTGCATTGTACTCCATGCATACAATTTTTATCAACAAAGGAAATCTCTTTTTGTGTGTAAATATGTCAATTATTTGACATAGTTCTCCCCAAAATTTATCAACTGATGTATTGTCAGGAAGTCCAAAGTCTCACGGGCATCAGCTGATAATCCATGAACTCATTTGCTTCTTGTCGAGTTCTTGTTCGTGTATAACACTAGAATCTCAGACCAATTTGACTAACTACAATATATTATTTATTATTAGGTTTGTTTTTATTTAGGCTGAAACTATGTTTGGTAGCAGTTTAAGTTCTGGTTATCTTTCATACATGAATGATGTCTTCAAGATGAAGAACAATAATAAAAGCGTTATTCCACTGCTTTATTTTCCCTGAATTCATTGCGATTTTGTCTCGTGTACAGATGTACAGTTGCTGCAGACCCCTTTATTTTACTCTTGACTGGACCTAGTATATGACGTCTAAGATAATTAAATGCCATAGATCCAGTAGTGAAGTTTACAGTTTAGAGCCTCATACAAATTCTTTCGTTCCCAAGCCGACTGGTAGTTTCACGTTTAGTTGGATTCACTGTGCAGAGTCCAAACAAAGACCTTTTCCTTATAAATGATTTATTCAATCTTTATTACTTAATTACCCGTTTTAGGTGCAAAGAACTCACAACCACAACCTTCACTTTTTGTTTACATTGCCGGGTTATCGACACCCTCGCCAGATTGAACGCCAGATTGAACAATTAAGAGTTTACGCTTCCGTGAACATGCGCGGGAAAATATTACAAATAAATACGAGTCTCATTCTGTATGCTGCTGTCGAATAAATAACTGGTTACATGTTTGTTTTAGGTACTGCTGTTTATTAGCTCGATGTGAACTAGTATATAACAATAAAAGAAAATATTCGGAAAGCCTACAATTTTTCTCCGGAATCATAACAAAATGTCCTTATATTGGTCCGCAAATGGAAATAGTTCGTAAAATGTGACATTCAAATTTAAATAGAAATGTGAACTACAGATGAACACACACCAAAAGATTGATGTCCAAGCATGTATTAAGCGAACTGCAAAATTTGAAAATCAAATATTTGGCAAGAACGAATTTAGCATCGTAATAGATACACTCAAGCGCCCCTTGCGCTTGAGTAAAAACAAGATACATGGTAAGACAACAAGACTTTGAGTGCCAAAGAAAATACTGCTACAAACCTTAATTATGTACTCTGTAAACCCGAAGTTCCCACGGAAGCTAAATATGCCCCAGTTTGAAGATGTATCAATTTATGAAATCAGCGTTTTCTCTAAAAATTCTCGATTTACGTTTTGTTTTGACATTGAAAACGTCATAAGGAAGTGTCAAAGTGATTTTAAAAAGGAATACAGTAACGGGTAAGACCAAATATCAGTGTTTTAGCAATAAAAGCTGTTTGACGAAGTTGGCGTTGGCGAGAATGCAAATAAGTCACGTGATTCTTTTTCTAATTTAAATAAAATGAATATGCATGTAAAATGATCATAATTTCTCCATATGCGCTAATGCAGGGCCTAAAAATTAAAATATAACGGTTTATCGTAGGAACCCAATGGGGTTAAAATTAGAGAAATGAATATCCAGATTGCCTTCCCACCGAGGGATTTGGCTGTTCTTTGAATGCACATGGACATTACAGACAGATTACACTGCCCACGCCATCTCTGTGGGAGACCAAAGGGATGTAAAATAGAATGAACTACAAATTTATTTTGACACGTAATATGAGAGTTAAGTATATTAATTAACCAAAATTTGAACATGGGTTTGGTGGTCTAGTGGTTGGCGACTATACATCACGTACTGCGTTACAACCCTAGATTAAACCTACGAGGAGGTATCACCCGGTTACTGAAAGCTATATTTTATATAGCCTAGGTAGCCGCGTGGTCTAGGGCGCTGGACGTAGTGCAGGCGGTGTTGCCATAGGTGTCACAACAGTGATGGTTCGAATCCCGGAGAGGGAACTACAAATGTGCAGATCTAACAATGTTGGGCTGATTTTCAGACATATATATATATATATCAAATTGTTTTCCCAACCATACCTGTACCTTACACGCACCACACAGAACATTCCCATCAAATATCTCTATGCATTATTTAAAAGCAGAAAAAGCGTTTAAATAATTTTATGTAATAGATTGCCAGAGGCTCCAGCAGATATTTGCCTCTTCTAATGATTTTCTATTCAAATATGTACTTTTTTCGACTAGTAAATTTTCCCTTAATTAGTTTTTTAAAGCAATAAAATTTACATTTTCTTGGTGAAGTTTTGTTCTTTATATATAAAATTTTGTTATTATTATAATCAAATTTCTTACATAGATCATGTCTGATTTTTTCAGTATTCCAAACAGAACAATAATTTCATTTAAAGGTAATTCTATGTCAGTGTTTTCAAATATCCATGACTTCTGATCATCCCAGAGTTTTTCTTTTTTCTGACATGACCAAAAGATGTGTTCAATGGTCTCAATCTCTTGCAAGCAAAACGTACATTTATTTGTTGGAGATATTTTAATTTTATGTAGAAAGTCATTGGTCCCCAATATTCTATGATTTATTCGATATTGAAACCACTGTAATTTTGTGTTTTTTGTAATATAGAACGAAAGGACATGAATGTTTTTCAATTAAGGTCATTGTTGAGTATTTGGGACCACTGAGACTCGCACTTCATTCCTGAAATTGAATTATTTAAAATATTGTACATATCTTTTGAATCCTTTTAAGATTTTAAAAATATTGTGATTCTATAAGTAGAAGTGGTTCATGTATCTTACTTAAATCATTCACTGTGATGTTTAATGTTTTGAAATAAGACTTAACTGATTGTATTAAGCCCTGATATGTAAGAAAATTTGTTTTGATATTATATCTTTCCTGAAATCATTAAACATTAAAACATTTCCCGGTGAATCAACCAAATCGTCTACTAGCCACACCCACATTTACTCACCAGTTTTTTGTAAAACACTGTCTTGTGGTCTATTTTAATATTACTATTATTCCAAAGACAACAGGGATTAATTCATAAATTATATTCTTACGGTATACATGGCCAATTATTAAACTGGTTCAAGAGTTACCTAAACAATAGAAAGCAAAGAGTTCTTATTGCATCATCGTCCTCTCAACTTTGTAATATATCAGCTGGTGTTCCTCAAGGGTCAGTTCTGGACCCACTTCTCTTTATTGTATACATCAATGACATTGCAAATAATCTTATCTCACTTTGTAGGCTTTTTGCTGATGACACTTCATTCGGTTACTCTAGCTGTGATGTTCAACAAATCAAATACGTTATTGACTATGATTTAGAGAAACTGGATGAATGGTAAAATAAATGGCTCATGTGCTTCAATCCAAGCAAAACAGAAATCATGATGTTATGTTTACAAATAACAATATACCTAATGATCTGACCTTTCTGTTAAATGGGGAGTCCATTCCTCTTAGTGATACACATAAACATTTAGGCGTTACATTTAGTAATGACGCAAAGTGGAATGTGCATATTGCAAATATTGTATCAAGTGTCTCTAAACACCTTAATGTCTTACGTAAGCTTAAATATAAATTGTCTCGAAATAATTTAGAAAAATTATTTTTAGTCTATATACGTCCGCTGTTTGAATACGCATTAGAATTGTGGGACAACTGTGGTTTTGTAAATGCAAATAAATTAGAAAATTTGCATTTGGAAGCTGCACGTTTAATAACTGGTTTACCTGTTTTTACCAAATCAGATTTAGTTTACAAAGAAATAGGTTGGGAAAAATTAAGTGGTACAAGGGAACGGAAAAAATTACAACTATTTCATTCGATTTGCAATAAGACTCCCCCAGATTATTTGAATGTACTGATGCCACCGAGTATTCAGTCAACAACTGCGTATCCTCTGCGGAACGGTAACGATATCATCATTCCCTTTTGTAGATTATCTTTAACTAGCGAATCATTTTTCCCGTCAACTATTCGGCAATGGAACAGTATAGACTTGAATATTAGGAATATTACGAGTAAGTCTAAATTTAAAACTCATTTAAAAAATACATATGCTATATTAACTGTACCAAAACATTTCTCGATAGGTCCCAGGAAATTGAATATAATATTAACTCAGTTGCGATGTATGGCATCCTTTTTAAATGGTGATCTCCATAAAGTAAATATTATCCAAAATGCCTCATGTCGATGTGACCATCCATACGAGTCCGCATCCCATTATTTTCTTGAATGTCCTCTTTATTTTGAGGCAAGAGAAGTATTAAAAAATGATCTAAACTGGGTACAGGGATATTGTAGAATAGACTTGAATCTTCTCATTGGTTTAAGTGATCAGCTTACGTTTGATCAATATGAAATTGTTTTACACAATGTCTATAAGTATATTAATAAAACTGAACGTTTCCTTATTCTCTAAGTATCCACAGAACTATCCACACACGCACCACCACACAATCATGATTCTCTTTTTTTTCTTATTGTTTCTATGTGTTCATTTTATTTTATAAAGCTTGTATATTATTGTAATATGACACTAGTAATTTAGTTAGCATGTCATAATATTGTAAATAATTGTAAACCGGAGAAGACTTCATAAGTATGTCTTACTTGTGTCTTATTCATTTTGTTATATTTACAGATAAACTAAGTTTAAACTTAACAGGAATTTGGATTATGTTTATCTTGAAATGTAGACTTTCATTTTTCCTATTTGCTGGAAGATCATTCCATGCATCAAAAACTTCCTGCCAAAAGATATTTTTCAATTTATGAACAGGACCAATAAGGGATATTTTATTTAAATCAAGTTTTTCTGTAAATGTTAGTAGTTTAGAAAGTTTCGTTTCACAATTAAGAAATCTTCTAATCCACGTTAGTTTTAGTGCTTTGATATAAGCAGGAATATTAACCATTTTGAGTCCCCCTAAACAGTAGGGTTGTGAAAGAGTTTCTCTTTTCACTTTATCTGGTTTATTATTCCATATAAATTCAAACAGTTTTGCATTTAATTGATGGATATTTTAGAGTTTGGGCTAGGTAAAGTTAGAAATAAATGATAAAGTTTGGATATTATCAGAGTTTTAATAAGAGTGATTTTTCCAATAGGAGATAGTATTTGATTTGCCCATATCTTTAGTGTATTGTCTATTTTGGAAGAATAGTGTAAAAATTCCATTTCACTTAAGTTAACAGAAAATTCAATTCCTAATACAGTAAATCTGCTAGAACCCTATTTCAATCCCCACTTTGCAATATTGTATTTTGACTGTATCTATTTTTCCCAATCCACACAACTTTAGTTTTTTTTTCTAAATTAATATTCAGGCCTGACATGTCAGCATACCTTTGCAGAGTTCGGTGGGATGGGTCTAATGAATCTGGTGATCCATCAAGAATTAAAGATGTGTCATCGGCATATTGCGAGATAAGATAATCTGAATCGTCAATTGTTATACCTTTAATATCTTTATTATTGCGAACCATAATTCCTAATATTTCGGCACATAAAAGAAAAATGTACGGTGATAAAGGGTCCATTTGTCTACACCCCCGTTGTACTTCGAAAAAAGTCTGAGAGAAAGCAGTTTTGGGTTACTGCTTTATTAATATTAGTGTAAAAGGTTTTTATCCAATTTTTAATTGAAATCCCGAAATTAAAATAGTCAAGAACTTTATCAATAAATTTCCACGATATTGTATCAAAAGCCTTTTCAAAATCAATGAGGAGAAGAATGCCTGGAATATCTTGATCTTCGATATATACCAGTATATCATATATAAGTCTGGTATTTTCCCCAATATAATGACCAGGAATGAAACCTGTTTGGTCACTGTTAATTTTATTGGGGAGGACAGATTTTATTCGTTCTGCAATACAACTAGAGGCTAATTTATAAACCGTATTGAGTAGACCAATAGGGCGCCAGTTTTTGAGAAATTGTCTTGGTTTATCACCTTTAGGAATACATGTTATGATTCCCTGTTTTTGTGTAATTGAAATTGTAATTGACATTTCACCATTTTGAAAACCAAAATTAACAGATCGAAGAACAAATTTACCAATATCAATCCAAAAAAATTTGAAAAACTCACTTGTATAACCATCTGAACCTGGACTTTTCCCTGTTTTCATTCTCTTAATAGCACTAGTTAATTCTGAAAAAGAAATTTCCCTGCAAGAATTTTTACTGGACTTCTAATCTTTACTAAAACTGAAATTGTTTATATGGAAATTGGCTTGGAACAATTAGCAGAGATACGTAAGTTAAGAGAACTGCAAATGTTTTATAAAATTCAACATAAAATAGCCCCTAGCTCTTTAACCAGTTTGCTCCCTCCAACTTTTCAATCAACTACTGTTTATACCTTGAGTAATGGCAGTCATATTATGGTCCCCTTTTCTAGATCGCCCCTTACGAAAGATTCCTTTATCCCCTCAACGATAAGACTTTCAAATAGCCTAGATATTTCAACGCAAAACTGTGACAGTATTTTTTTTTTATTTTTAAAGAAAACTAGAGACAAATAATGATATGACTTATAGTTCTGAAGTACTATTATTATGGTCAAAGGGAGTTTAGCAGAGATCAGATGCTCGGCATCGCCCAAGAGACAATTTTTCCGATTTTGGGTTAATGGAATAACACACACCTGTATTATACATGTTTGGAAAGAGGATACCATGGCGCACGATGTCGTTGAGATTGAATTTGGTCACATTTCATTTTAGATGGGGTCAAAGGTCAGCTCCTAAAATTTTGAAAATTTTGATGCATTTTAAAGTGAGCTTCATTTCACAGATAAAACTGCATCGACATTCGAATATAGTTGTAAATTTTATTGGGGTAGTTCTTTAGTTTTACTTTTTATAATGATTTGTCTGTTGTCTTTATTCAACAAGTTTCAAAGTTGGCATTTTGTTTTAAATGCCAGACATTTTGAAAATTTGCCCCTCCGTGATATGAAGGGTTCTTTCGGATATAAAGAACTTTCTGACTTTTATAGGATTATTCTTTAAACGAAATCCTGAATTTAATTTTAAAACGAACTGCTAAAAAATAAACTAACTTTAGGCGAAATAAATCGTACTTATGTTGCTGGTATAAATAAGTCAATGTTCCCCCAAAAAACACACACTGATAAATCTTAGTAAGACCGGTCCTACTGAAACAAAACCCTATTACATTATATGAAATGATATGAAAAGTGATTTTAAACGTGAAAAAAAAAACATGTGCTTGGAAAATCAAAACAAAAGCAACGTAAAATTGTCAATAGATTCCCACCATTTAACTAGACTTGGGCTTGTCAAGTAGTTTTGACAAGAAAGGATTAGAGTTATCTCTTGTTGTACACTTTAAAGAACATGACAAATTGGCACGATCTTCACATCTACTAAAATTTGAAAGTTTTAAGCAAATTTTGGCTTTTTAATTGTTGAATTCTCTTTAACGGTGGACATTAAATCCATGATTTTTGGAGCATATGTTCAATTCGTATATGTACTTTCGTTAAAGTTGGAATTTTTCAGAAATAAAGCATAGTTATTTCGCATTCATTGAAAATGTCGTTGATTTAGACTCAAATTTACCCCGACATTAATACCGATAAATAACAAAAACCAGTCAAAAATATCTTGCATTCTATGATTCAAATAAATATTTCAGGTCTTGACTTTTTTATTAGAATTTATAGAGTACTACTATTTTCTGTAACTTTAAAGATACCATATCACAAGCACTGTTTTAGGGTACCCTTAAAAAGGAGAAATTAGAGAAATCGTGACCACAGGATCTTTCTACGACAGCTAAAAATTTGAAATTTAATAGTTGTTCTATCATTTAAAACAAAAATTAGCCGTGTGTGATTCCGTTAACCCAAACTCGAAAACTAAGCGTCTTTTTGGAACTTGGGCACCCTACTATTTTAAATTATGATCTTTTTAGCGTTGACATCGTGGCAAATCCGTCTTGGTGTAATGCCAGATTTGAATATGTATATATATATACATATATGTATATTTTTGCGCCTGTCCCAAGTCAGGAATATGTTGGTCATTGGCTTGTCCTTGTCTTCTTATAAAATTTTAGTTTCTTGATATTTGGGTTATTGGATGTGGTTTGTTTCCATTGATTTATTCACTTTTTTACCTTTCGGGGCCATTTAGGGCTTACTATATGGTGTGAGGTTCCTCACTGTGTTGAAGACCATATGGTGACCCATAGATGTTTTGTTTTTGGTCGTTTTAACCTGGATATGGGATGTTGTCTCCTTGACATTTACCCCATTTCCTTTCTTTTTCATATTATAACTTTTCGGTGGCCCTATCCATGAAAATATTCGGACTGAATTGATCAACAGAGTAAGCTGGCATCCCAACGGCCTAACTCTTGACATATCTCTTATAACTTGTGGAAATTCTCAACTTTTCGAACTTATTTTCAAAAACAAAAAGTCTAAACGATTCCTTATTACATGGATGAGTTTTTATTGGCAAATAAAACACACATATCTCCTTTCGTTTTCATTTTTTTTTTTTTTTTTTTTTTTTTTTTTTTTGTAAAGTATAATATGGTTTATAACAAATTGTATATATAAAAGTACATGCTCTTATGTTTTAAATTTATTATTGTAAAACGGAGCATTTTCTTTTCCAACTCACGCTGTGATTCAACATGGAACAAATATTACATTATTAAATTTTCAAAGTCCGGTGTTCTGTCGTGTATTGCTAAGTACTAACGAATTTGGTTTGGATAAGGCGCAAGCGAATATCATTGTTTTAAAGGTATGTAGTGTATTCAGTATATAAAAACCATATGATATTTGACACAGAGAAATATTTGTATTATTTTACAATTAAAATACGGGACTTTGGAAATCGTGTTCATCCCGGAAACAGTTCTATTTTTATACGTAAAAAATCAATACATCAATGCATTGAGAGGGAATCAATAATTAATGAACACTGTTGAGATAAGGGTGATTTATATTAAATCGATTTGTAGCGCGCTTCATGTTAATTGTTTTTCGTCAATAAAATTTATTTAGAGAATTGTGATATAGGAAAAATGCACATCAATTTCATAAATAGTTTGTTTTGCATGTGGTATATATTTATTTCAATAGGTTTAGAAATTACTGGTATCCGAGGCGATCGTTTCCACCTTCAACTACACGAGAGTTCCTACCTCGAAAGTCCTGTAACGTGGCAACCCCTTGTAGTAAATGTGTCCATACTCGTACATTTCAAATAACAAAATACCGAGGTAACTGTAAATTTAGGTGCTGCATTTTCGCATTTCGACAACTTAAGATCAAATCAAAACATTTGAAATCCATGAACCGAAGTATGTGTAAAACCTGATAGAGAACAAATAACCAATAGGATCTAAAAAGAGAAGCCAAAATCAGCTAAGGGCATGCAGAGCTATGCAAGAAGGAGATACTCCTCAGGTTTTCAGGAAATTTTCTTAATTAAGTTTTTGCAAATTTTCAAATAAAATCGGTTTGCGGGCCAGCACGGAAGCACTGGCTACTTGGTTGGCGAATACCCTCGGGGAATAACAGTGCACCAGCAGTGGCATGAAGTAATATTTTTAATTCAAACAGTACAATACCGATTCTGGGGCTATTTGCACACTATCTCTGATTTGTATAAAGGTAAGAACATGTAAAAAATCAGGACATTAAGCTTTATGCCAATCTTTGTAATGGGTTCTGCTTTTTTTTTCTAATATCTCTAATCAGTTTGCGCACAATTCAACTACTTTGAAACGAAAATGAAACGAGAAGACACAGAAAAGAACAACAGTCAAATTATTGTATTTTAATAAACTGCACAATGTTAAAGTCTTTAATATAACCGTTTTTAAATTGGTTTTGTACCTTGCAAGTGCTTTAATAAACATCATTTCCAAGTCAGAGGGTAGATCACGAAATTGGTCCGGCTGAGAAATTTAAATTTCATACATTATCTACTTTCATGCTTTTTCGACAATTTTTTTGTGTGTAATATCATCATAACTTATAATTTTATTCACTAAAGAGCTTCAATACTATTGAGTTAATTTTTAATTCCCAGGATCACCTGTTGGCTGATGATAAAAGACATTCTAAAGTTTAGATTAAATTTGAAAAGGCTGTATGTTTGATGTATGTCAAATTTTCTTAAAATTGGAAACATTTAAGCAAAAAGGTAGGACTTTGCAATCAAAAGGAAAAACACAGTTTTTCGAATATCTAAGGCCAGAACTTGGTAGTTACTAGTAGACATCTAAGCTAACAAAATATAAAAATGGCCAAAAGTTACCCTTTTAAGCAAGTCGACAGCATAAAAAAATGTTTACTGTCTATTATTAAGTTGTCCAACATAAATTATTGTGAATTAAAATCAATCTGCAATAACAAAAGCGGTTGACCACTGATGATACCCACCGCTTATTAAAAAAGGGGTTAAAACACTGAAGAAAAAACAACCGAAAAATTAACAATGACCGAAATATACAATCACAGGTCAAAATCACAATACATTTAAAAAGTATTTAAACAACTTAATAATATTGGAAATACAGCACAAGATAAGCTCTCAATAAATGAAAAGGGCAGTACAAGACCATTACAATGTTTCTGTTTCACAAATGAGAACAGATATTTTTGGATAGATCCAGAGTTTGTTACCGAAATGACTAACACCGACTGTGACAAAACCGGACTTTTCACTGGCAGTGTGACGGGTGCCACGCGTGGAACAGATCATGCTTACCCTTCCGGAGGAAATAATAATACCCCAGTTTCATCATAGGGATTCACACTGCTAGTGCTTTAGTTTTGTGGAGTTCTTGTTCATTTTTGTTTATTTGTTTTGTCTTTGTCATACTGTCTCAATTCGTGTTGCTGTAAATTGCCGTGTTGTTGGATTTATGATTTTAGAATTTCCCCTTTCCTTTTCTTGCTTCGGTATTCGTTTGCCGATGTACTTGTAGGTTGAAGTCTGTCGCTCAAAGATCTGCCATATTTTATCTGGAATATTGGGCAGAGAGCTGTCGTCCAAAACGAAGTTGAATCGATCCTGTATGAGGTTTCCAGTATGTTGTTCGGTTCGAATACTGGACCAGTTGTCTAGGTACAATTGTCGGGTTTCACGATCTTCTGGCAAGACTTCTGGTTTTGGTTTGATTCTGGTTGCTTGATGTGGTATCATTTTGGTTTGTTGGTGCTCTGGTCGCATTCTGGTTGGTTGATGCTCTGGTCGCAATCTGGTTGGTTGGAATTTCCTTGCTGTATTCTAGTTTATTTGTAGTAGGTTCATCACCTTTTCCAGATTGCGATGTGTTTGATATGTTCATTATCATCATTAGCCTCGTAGATTTTGCTCCTGGTCTTTCGTATATAGCACGGTGACGTTTCAGGCTGGATTGATCGTTGAAAAACTGGCCACAGACTTCACAATTTAATGTGTAATCATGTCAAGCTTCATGCCTGTTTTTATTGTCAACTCGACAAAAGTTTTTCCCGCATACGGCACAGCTGTATTCTTGCTTTTCTTCTGAGTGGCTTCTTGCATGTCGTTGTAACAAGCAAACATTGTTGACTTCTTCGAAGCTATTGCCAGTAGAGAGTTCGGTTGATGAACTGACACACTGACTGTCGAGTGCAAGTTATTATAGCTTAATTTATTTGTATCGATAGCTGTGATTGGTCGGTTATATTTGTTACGTTCTCTCTGATTGGTCAATTTTCCTGCAATTTGATAGGCTGGTTTTATCACGAAGTCGGCATCTGATTCGTTGAATTCCCTGCAATTTGATTGGTACGTTCATTGGAAAGTCGGTTTAAAGCTGCAAATGTGATATTTAATGAAGTGTCTTTTGAATAGTGGAACACGTGGTTTATCAAACAACAACGGGGAAACAACAACGGGGAAACCATTTTGCATGTTCCTCCATAGGATCGTCATTTTCTTCCCAATCATGCAGAATTCTTCCACAATAAAAACATTGTACTTTATCACCTTGGTTTAAATAAAAGAGTCCAACTTTTGCAAGGTCTGCTGGTCGTTGTTTCAGTTGTACGTGCCATTCGGTGTAAGATTCTAGCCTGACTGATTCATTGGCATACTCTATGTATCTTGGGCAAATATTGCCCGGTTTTTCTGCAGGGGTTCTCGGTACTTTTATTAACCCGTATTTTTGTAAACATTCTTGAATGAAGGGACAATCGGGAAAATGTTTATGGTGTTCCATGTGTACCACATCGCCTGATCTCCAACCACCTAATACACCACCACACTGCGTGCATTTACATTTGTCATCTATACCAATATAGTAGAAATAATCACGGACGAGATCCAAGGATTGCACCACATTTGACGGCCACGTTTTAAACATATCTAAGCGTAAATTAAAATTTTCTCTCATAGGTTTCAATCGCTCAAGCGGGCTTTCGAGAATGCAGTCCATCTGTATGCAATGTAGACGGTCACATACGCTGCTTAAATGACTGATGCGAGACTTTCTTTGTTTCTAAGTCCTGTTCTGAGGACAACTGGTAAGCAGATTGGTAGTCTTATGACTGAAAGAGCCGGATGATCGTGTGTTTATATAGTTAAATTTATTTGTATCGATAGCTGTGATTGGTCAGTTCATTTTGTAAGATGTTTTTTGATTGGTCGATTGTCTGTTCTTTTGTTTGATGGTTTTATCACAAAAACAACTTCTGATTGGTTTAATTTCTTGCATTTTGATTGGCCCGTTTTACTTGTGCAATCAACCGTGACTTATACTTTCAGACCTGTCCTCCAGTGTCCTGAACGTAGAGCACCACAAACGTAGTGTAGCTGTGTGAGAGTAGTGGGACGCTGGGAGCAGGTCTTCAGTAATATACTTTCTTTATACCATAACACAAGCACTAACCTAGGTCATTGTGTTTTTTGCACCCATTTACTTTATTTTTTTTTTCTTTTGATCAATTACTCTCTAATCTTTTCTCTCTAGTGTTCTCATTTTCTCTAATCTTTTCTCTCTAGTGTTCTCATTTAGAATTATTATTAAAGATTTCTCCTCTTATTGTCTCGATCTTTTTTGTGTGTGTGTGTTGATCCATTACTTCCTATTATTACATTTTCTATTGGTGGTTTATTTCGTTTTTGTCATCCTAAGATGTTTCTTTTGTCCAATCCCTCATTTAACATCTTCAACACTTTTCTATACTATAGTCTTGCATATAATTTTAACCAAACCGTTGCGTTGGTATCGAATTTTTTTTTTATTTCTTGTGTGATTCCTTTAACTCGTGTTCTTTGGTATATGTTTTCTGGTAACTCGGTTATTTTAAATCCAATGATCCTATTTACTAAGTCCTATCTCTTATGGTATGGCTGTTAGGGGGTCCCCCAATTTTGACAGGGGCTCAATCAATCAACCAATTCAAACCGCCCATAAAACAAGCCACAACGACTTAAGTTCCCATTCTGCTTCTAACCTTCGAACTGACCAGACGTAAAAGAAGCGAGGCTTTACCTATTCAGTGATACATAACGAAGTTACAGAAACTAAACACAGGCACTCAATGAAAACAGCAAGACTCTACAAGATGTCCAGAACTGCCCCTTATTGTCAGACTGAGAGAAAAAGTCAACCACTGAAACGAATGAAAACTGCGACTCAATAAGATGTCCAGAACTGCCCGTTATTGTATGACTGAGAGAAAAAGTTAACCACTGAGACGAAATTGCGGGATATGCCATCAAACGTTTAGTCGCCTAGATAATCTCTAACGACACATGAATACACATAAAATCAAGCCCAACAAGTTTCGTTGTGAAGAATGTGGACAGAAATGCAGTAGAAAGGATGTGTTATTACTTCACCAACGTACCAAGCATCAAAGCAGAGAAGACGCTCCAGTCCAACATAAGAACATGAATGGTTTTACCATCACATTGAAGATAGAACCCAACGAACCAATGAACAGCTCCATTGAAACAATCCAAATCCCGAACAGCAGTAGCAGCAGTAGCAGCAGCAGCAGCAATATTCCCACACCGCCCAGCAGCAGCAGCAAAGGCCGCTTATCCACCGCATGAAACTGAAAATGCCAAGAAAAACGTACAAAAATATCAGGAAAATGAAAATTAAACGTAAAACCAAAAAATAAAAGAGAAGAACTAACAAAATTATAACAAAAGCATAAATTAAATCGAAAAATTTATCAAAATTAACAATACAACCAGAAAAATCAATGCAAAAACACAAAGTAGAACACAATTTAAATCATACTTAACTAAAACTTGTAAAGAAATATAACAAAAACCTTAACTCAAACTTAAACTTTTAAAACAACAAAAATATTTGCATGAAAACACAGAAAATAACAAAACAGATGTGATAAAAGTTAAACATAATGAAAGTTAAATTAAATACGTACTAAATGTGTAAAACATGTAAAATAAACTCACAATAGTCATAAAAATGTTAAAATTAACAAATCGCGTGTGTTCAAACAAATAAAAATAAAATAGACAAATCTTGAAAAAATATGTACAAAATAGTTAAACAAAACAAACAAAACATGTAAAAGTATGAGCAAATCATGTAGAAGTGTTATTATTACTGGAAATAGGGAGTCGTTATTACAATGAATTAAGAATCTTGGAAAAAATGGGGTCAAATATTAGTATTTGGAAGTTAAAACTTGAATATTGATAAGAAAAGCCGAATATTTGAGAGAATAAAGGACTTAAAGAGTGAGAGGAGGAGTCCATAGAGAGGATACAGGAGTTAAGCAGTCAGGAGGAGGAGTCCATATACAAGTTATAGGAGTTCAAAAATAAAAGAAAAAGGATAAATTGTGGGAGATGAAAGTAAAATGAGCGACAAATGCGTCAGTTATGATAGACGTTGTTGAAAATTTATGAACATCGTTAGAAAATCAATACATCCCACACATAACAAAATCTTATTAATAATTCAATTCATAAAATATGCGAAGCATAAAGTAATTAGAACACTCCTATTATATCGCGCCAGTATGATTCAATAGAATCATCGATCCGTACACCTGGAAAATCGATCGATTGAATCATCTTCTGGAATATTCGATCTATTAAAAGGAACATTGTATAGAGAAATGAACAGACCAATCAAATTGCAAGGAATTCAACCAATCAGACGCTGACTTTGTGATAAATCCAGCCAATCAGAACACAGAATAATCGACCAATCACAAAGGCCGTAACAAAAATAACCGACCAATGAGAACTGTCGTTACAATGCGTCTTCCTGTATAAAATTAGACGTATCGAGCAACTTTGTCATTCGGGCATGTAGGGGCAAATTTAGCCCCTGCAGATCTACACTAAACAGAGTCCCATAACTTAGTCGGCTGATATAGTGTTAAATGTAATCTTAAAATATCATATATCTATAGATTATTCATTATTGACATCATTGTTACTATTATTATTACCAAAAATTTTAGGTTTTCTGCGCGGAGACACGCCCAGATGTGAGCCTATATCTCCCAGATATTAGGGTCAATGTGATCCCTAGTGGTCACTATACCTACCCGCGGAGTAGCAAACATGTGTATTATCTCATTACAAAGCATTTTTAAACTAAGTGTTATAATTATATCAGTTCTATTTGAATACATCTAGAAATATAAATTTGAGCCGAGTAACAATTTATGACTAAAAATATTAAAAAATACACTTGAATTACATTAGACTCACATTACAGACAATATTTCATCTATTGTGAATATCACGAGTCAGTAAATTGTAGTATCTTTATCTACACATTGTATTTATGGGCGCAATTTCTTTAATTAGAAAGTCGCCGTCATAACCCATAATCAATCAAAAAACTTTGTCATTCTGCAACTAACAGCCGAATTGAACAGACCTAGCTGAAATAAACAGAACAAAGGTAAGTGAACTTGAATAATTATTTTAAATAAAGTTTTTTAAATGATTTTAATTTAACGATAAAGCTTTAGAAACCAAATAAGTAATCAAAACTATAAAATTAAATAGTAATCAATAATATATAACGTAGTAATATAGAAATGTGTATTATTAATCAATAAAATATAATTAAAAAGTAATGTGTATTATCTTTTGCAGATGCATTCATCCGGATATTGTCACCAGTTCTTTAACAAAAAGAAAGAGCTATTGGCCCATTACAAAATGTTTAGCGACCACACGCCCTTTGTCTGTCATCAATGCTCCAAGCGATTTAGGAGAAAAGCTCATCTGAAACAACACAAGAGAAGTCACGAAAATTTTCACTTCCAAAGTACGGAATGCCATGCCACTTTTTGTCAGCCTACTGCACTAGAGAACCATACGGTTCAAGGTAACTAATTATTCTAAAAATAGATCGGTGGGGCGCGAAACTAGTCCTATTAAAAAAAGTACCTCAAGGCTGGGCATGCCCTAGAGATTTCCCTTAGAATATACAGAAATTCTGCTTTTTGTTTTACAATATAGATATAATTCAGAACATAAAACCAAAAAAATGATACTAGTTAAAGCTATTTTGTGATAGAGTATTGATACAATATAGTCATTGGAGATCAAAGGGAGATAATTACAGAAAATCAATGTCAAATTTGGTGATGCTCAAAAGGAGCCATTTTCTGAAAAATCTAACCTGACATAGTACCCCGAAAATTGAACCAGTAATGTATGGCAACACCCTCTACATGAAATCGGTTGTCATTAGTGGCAACGAAACATATGGAAATGGCAGTATTACGTCAAGTTTAGGGCATTTTGGTTGAAATTCTACATGAAAATAATTAGTTACCCGGAACCATACCAAGATAACCATCAGATAGTAGTATCTACTACCAAGCCCCAAAAACCCGAAGACATGTACGAGTTAAAAATCAAAAGACAAAAAATCGCTCCACGATTTCGGACCAAACAAACTATGTACGAAGTCCTGTTCAAAAACATGAACGCCAGTAGTTTTCTGGAAATTATCAGAACTTTACATCAGATATTTGACGATATTCTGGAAAAATTAACAAAGTTCAACAAGCCAGAAGACATGATCAAGATAAACATCAATTATATGTTCCAATTCAATTCCATAACAATCCCGTTTCTTAGAGTGAATCAGTTGAACAGTGAACTATTATTGAACGAAATTGTACTTGCGTCTAATGACGACTTCGACTTAACAGAAGTGGAAATGGAAGTAACACTCGTCGATATCGCGATCAAAGCTTTATACTTCTTATACCAATGACCAAGAAATATGAACAAAAATACTTGAAAACTTTGTATTAACAGTCGGCATGTGGATCTCAGACCCATGTCTGCCCCAGTTACGTAGATAATAAAATGTATGTATCTATAATTTAGTTTATTATTTATTGTCTTATGGAAAGATAAGCATATAGATACAGATACAATGTAGGAAATCAAACACATGAACAAAATGAATAATTACACAGAACGGGGTAATACAATGAATAACAAACAAATATAATAGTTGGGGTAGCTTTTGGACAAGACAAGACAAGAAATGAAGTATACAAAAACAAAGGGAGATAACTGAGATTTGGTTAAGGAACCAAAGAACACGAGTTAAAGGAATCACACAATAAATTTAAAAAAATCGATACCAACGCAACGGTTTGGTTAAGGTTATATGCAAGACTATAGTATAGAGAAGTGTTGAAGATGTTAAATGAGGGACTGGACAAAAGAAACAACTTAGGATGACAAAAACGAAATAAACCCCCAATAAACAATGGAATAATAGAAAGTAATGGATCAACACAAAACAAAGGTCGAGACAATAAGAGGAGAAATCTTTTATAATAATTCTAAATGAGAACACTAGAGAGAAAAGTACAATAGGAAACGGAAGATTAGAGAGTAATTGATAAAAAAAAATAATTAAAATAAAGTAAATGGGTGCAAAAAACACAATGACCTAGGTTGGTGCTTGTGTTATGGCATAAAGAAAGTATTACTGAAGACCAGCTCCCAGCGTCCCACTACTCTCACACAGCTACACTACGTTTGCGGTGCTCTACGTTTAGGACGCTGGAAGACAGGTCTGAAAGTATAAGTCACGGTTGATTGCACAAGTAAAACGGGCCAATCTAACTGCAAGAAATTAAACCAATCAGAAGTTGTTTTTGTGATAAAACCATCAAATAAAAGAACAGACAATCGACCAATCAAAAAACATCTTACAAAATGAACTGACCAATCACAGCTATCGATACAAATAAATTTAACTATATAAACACACGATCATCCAGCTCTTTCAGTCAAAAGACTGCCATTCTGCTGACCAGTTGTCCTTAGAACTGGACTTAGAAAGCAAATAAAGTCTCTCATCGGTCATTTAAGCAGCGTACGTGACCGTCTACATTGCATGCAGATGGACTGCATTCCCGAAAGCCCGATTGAGCGATTGAAACCTATGAGAGAAAATTTTGATTTACGCTTAAATACGTTTAAAACGTGGTCGTCAAATGTGGTGTAATCCTTGGATCTCGTCCGTGATTATTTCTACTATATTGGTATAGATGACAAATGTTAATGCACGCAGTGTGGTGGTGTATTGGGTGGTTGGAGATCAGGCGATGTGGTACACATGGAACACCATAAACATTTTCCCGATTGTCCCTTCATTCAAGAATGTTTACAAAAACACAGGTTAATAAAATAACCGGGAACCCCAGCAGAAAAACCGGGCAACATTTGCCCAAAATACAATGAGTATGCCAATGAATCAGTCAGGCTAGAATCTTACACCGAATGGCACGTACAACTTAAACAACGACCAGCAGACCTTGCAAAAGTTGGACTCTTTTATTTAAACCAAGGTGATCAAGTACAATGTTTTTATGTGGAAGAATTCTGCATTATTGGGAAGAAAACAACGATCCTATGGAGGAACATGCGAAATGGTTTCCCCGTTGTGGTTTGATAAACCGCGTGTTCCACTATTCAAAACCGAAGACACTTCATTAAATATCACATTTGCAGATTTAAACCGACTTTCCAATGAACGTACCAATCAAATTGCAGAGAGTTCAACCAATCAGATGTCGACTTCATGATAAAACCAGCCAATCAAATTGCAGGAAAATTGTCCAATCAGAGAGCCCGTAACAAATATAACCGAACAATCACAGCTATCGATACAAATAAATTAAACTATATTAACTCGCACTCGACAGTCAGTGTGTCAGTTCCTCAACCGAACTCTCTACAGGCAATAGCTTCGAAGAAGTCAGCAATGTTGTGATAAATGTCCTAAGAAGTTTACGGAAAAACGGAATTTACAACGACACGCAAGCAGCCACTCAGAAGAAAAGCAAGAATACAGCTGTGCCGTATGCGGGAAAAACTTTTGTCGAGTTGACAATAAAAACAGGCATGAAGCTTGACATGATTACACATTAAATTGTGACGTCTGTGGCCAGTTTTTCAACGATCAATCCAGCCTGTGACGTCACCGTGCTATACACGAAAGACCAGGAGCAAAACCTACGAGGCTAATGATGATAATGAATAGATCTAACACATCGCAATCTGGAAAAGGTGATGAACCTACTACAAATAAACTAAAATACAGCAAGGAAATTCCAAACAACCAGAATGCGACCAGAGCATCAACCAACAAGAATGGGACCAGAGCACCAACCAACCAGAATGATACCACATCAAGTAACCAGAATCAAAACAAACCAGAGGTCTTGCCAGAAGATCGTGAAACCCGACAGTTGTACCTAGAAAACTGGTCCAGTATTGGAACCGAACAACATACTGGAAACCTCATACAGGATCGATTCAACTTCGTTTTGGACGACAGCTCTCTGCCCAATATTCCAGATAAAATATGGCAGATCTTTGAGCAACAGACTTCAGCCTACAAGATGAACATGTCCTTTAGATTTATATTGCGAAATATGGAGACAGATGAACTACGATACTTCCACTCAATCCAGAATAACAGCAGATATTTTGACGCGCCGATGCTTATTAAGGATACAAATGATGTACATGAGCTCATCGATGAAGTACACCGACAAGATCTTTTGGAATACATAAGACAACAGAGACCGAACACGAAATGAACTATACATCTGCTTGCTAATGTAACATTCTACGTCAACAAAATTAGAGCACTACCAATAACTTAAAAACAAATGAGATGGAGGGAGGGTAATGCGGCCTATCCTATCAGATAGCCAGTCACAAACCTGGATAAACGCAGAGTGACCTCGAAGAGCTTAGAATTTGTGATTCTATCTAATGACTTGCTGTCACTTCGAAAAACATACTCTTCTTTTCACAAAGGAAAAGGGTCTTCCTATACTACAACTTTACTAACTCGGCTAAAGTGACACTAGAACTGCAATATAGAAAGGGAGACTTCAGATAAAAATCAAATCAAAAGCGACAGCATCACCAGACAAAGTAAAAGTATAGTTTACAATACAAACGGGTTAGGGTCAGTGAAATAAAGTGATTATCGATAGACTGAACTAGAACATATCAATAAATTCGAAAATACAAAATATATTACACAATAAAGCCACATATCAAAAGTAAGATAACAGAAAAAAAAATGTCTTGGAAGAAATAAACTTAAACGAAAACAAAGCATTGAAAGTAAAAGCAAAGAGAGCATCTCGACCACTGCAAAGATTCAAAAAAAGCTTATTATTTAACTGAATAAAAAGTTAGGGTAGCACATGCAGAGGTACAAGCAACACAAATAGGGTGAGAGTAAAATTATGACTTAAACTATAAAAAGTAATACAATAATATAGTGTTTGCTATACCAGCTTCGGTTATGGTTATGGCAAAGGGAAATCGTAATCTTTAATTAGAAAAAAAAAGTTTTGAAGCATAACAATAAAACAGCGTTTGTTATAGCAACAAAGGTTAGGGTTATGACCTGATAGTAGACACTATAGAACAAATAGGATTTCGTTAGAGTTGGGTGGGTTAGAGAATAAAAACGATGAAAGTACCTCGGATAATGTGTGGACGAAATAAAAGCTTCATGAATGATACCAGCTTGGACATGCGAGCTCAAAGCTAAAGGCGAGACACACGTGGATAAGAGTACATCAGCAACTCGTGAATTGAACCTATCTTTAAATCATTTGAAGATGGGTTCAATTGAATTAAAGATAGGTACAAATGAATTAAACCTATCTTTAAATAAATTAAAGATAGGTTCAATTCAATTGAAGATAGGTATAAATACGACATATTCTCAATTTTTTTGTATAGTTTACAATACAAACGGGTTAGGGTCAGTGAAATAAAGTGATTATCGATAGACTGAATTAGAACATATCAATAAATTCAAATATACAAAATATATTACACAATAAAGCCATATCAAAAGTAAGATGACAGAAAAAAAGAAATGTCTTTGGAAGAAATAAACTTAAACAAAAACAAAGCATTGAAAGTAAAAGCAAAGAGAGCATCTCGACAACTGCAAAGATTCAAAAAAGCTTATTATTTAACTGAATAAAAAGTTAGGGTAGCACATGCAGAGGTACAAGCAACACAAATTTTGTTAGAGTAAAAATATGACTTAAACTATAAAAAGTAATACAATAAAATAGTGTTTGCTATACCAGCTTCGGTTATGGTTATGGCAAAGGGAAATCGTAATCTTTAATTAGAAAAAAAAGTTTTGAAGCATTACAATAAAACAGCGTTTATTATAGCAACTAAGGTTAGGGTTATGACCTGATAGTAGACACTATAGAACAAATAGGATTTCGTTAGAGTTGGGTGGGTTAGAGTAAGTCGCGGTAAATTTGAATAAAAACAACATTACTAATGATCTAACAACACTACAACTAAAAGGTAGATTAATTTTAGGGTTAGGGGGAGACCAAGCCAGAATAAAAACAATGAAAATACCTCTGATAATGTGTGGACGAGACAAAAGCTTCATGAATGATACCAGCTTGGACAAAGCTAAAGGCGAGACACACGTGAATAAAGTACTAAGAGTACATCAGCAACTCGTAGCACCTCGTCAAGTGAGAACTAAAAATATAATGTAAATACATTAGCACCTCAACAGCACCTCGACAAATACGACTTGAAAACCACATACATACTACTCAGAGGCTACAAATACAATTTATAATATGATGCATGCATGTTGCCTGACACAGTGGACTAAGCAGCTACAACGTTTTCTCTGTAAAAATATTTCTATTAAGGGATACTACGGGAAACAGAAGCTACAAACAAAATTAATAATTTATTACATGAATAGATATCTCCTATTTTTTTGATTGGTCGTTAAGTCACTTTCAGCTCATTCTAAATCGTGATATTTCAGCTTCTAGGCTTACATTCTAAAAATAGAGCATCAGTGGTCATGCGGAATGAACAGTGGTCAAGCTGAATGTGATAGTGCATGGTTTTAGCCTAAAAATAGAATGCGAAAGCAGAATGACACAAAGACAAATCATATTGTCCTGATTTTTCGTTTCATTTTAATAGCTAAATAATACACAATAAAACCAGTAATTGAATTCCAAGTTTGGTTTTGATTTTGCTGTTGTGAAAATGAAATATTGTAAATTTTGAGAATTTAACATATTTCAAGTATAAATATTGTTGTACTAAAGTTGTTTAGAGTGCCTACCGTTAAAACAAGTTTATTCATGTAATAAATCAATTACTGACTTTGTTATAAGTCGCCATCGTGATTTATCAACCCTCAAAAATGTATATTCACCTCGCCTACGGCTCGGTGAATATTTCATTTTATCGGGTTGATAAATCACGATAGCGACTTATAACAAAGTCATTCATTGTATAATAATGCATGTTGCCGGACACAACGGACAGCAGCTGCAACGTTAATTCTATGTAAAAATATTTCTATAAGGAGGTACATGGGGAAACAGAGGCTACAAACAAAATTTATAATATGATGGATGTTGCCGGACACAGCGGACACCGCGGCTACAACATTATTTCTGTGTAAAAATATTTGTATAAGTGGATAGATCTGTAAAGGATTAATAATGTTAATACCAGCATACCAGTGTGCTAATACTGAACTGAAGACTTATGTGTTTATTGACTTATAAGTACCTGATAATCTTTATACACCAACTTACTAGTATTAATAGTTTAGTTACAGCAATTGGTCACCCCACTGTCACGAGATAACTTTTGTCAGTATTTTCTGATATTTGGCAGCATTCTTCTTATCATAGTACAGATACATTATGTTTATCACTAATATTCACTAATGGGGATCATATTGGACCATAAAATTGACAGAAAAAAGACTTAACAACTAGATTTATTCGAAAGAACATAAAAGATTATTTTCATCACTGCTTGCATTCGGAATCATATATTCTACCTTTGCAGCTCACCTTACCAACGCATTATCATTCATATTACATAGAGCTGTGTGCAACACTATTATCTATATACCTTATCATTCTCCTACCTATTTCCTACCCACCTAATGTTCATCGTGTACTATGTTACAACTCTAGATTTCCTACGAGGAGGAATGGCACGGTTACCGAAAGCTATATTTTATATAGCCTAGGTGGCCGCGTGTTCTAGGGCGCTGGACATAGTGCAGGCGGTGTTGCAATAGATGACAACAAAGCAGGGGTTCAAATCCAGCCGTACATCTTGCTGGATTTTCCTATGCTAACAGGTTTAGAAAGATGATTTTCATCACTGTTGGCATTCGGAATCATATATTCTACCTTTGCAGCTCACCTTACCAACGCATTATCATTCATATTACATAGAGCTGTGTGCAACACTATTATCTATATTTCAAATTAGCTTTTCACCAAATATTAACAACACCAAATCAAAACTGTTGAAGTTATGAACATTTAAATAATGCAATAAGTACAAAAGATGAACCAAATACATCTGTTACCCTTTTTAGCGGAACAATTTATGGAATATTGTTTTTCATGTTTCGTGTATTGTTGGCTGTTTTGTTTATTGGTAGAAAAAGCAAATAAGAATCAAAATGGTATAATAACATTAACATCAAAACTTTATAATCATATACAAGATCTCCGAAAAGCTATTGAAAACAACAGAATTACTAAACACTTTCAAAATAATTTTCCTATAATTTCCGCAACATTAGAAATCGTGCATACCTGTTACATTTTGCGTGAAAATATCCACGATTATCTATAAATCTATTCCCAATCGAAAGTGCAATTAAAAAGATCATTTATATTTTTGGTTTTTCATTAGAAATATAAAGCAAAAGCAAAAGCATAACGTTTGTTTCTTTATTTCAAAAGGGAAACGAATTTAGATACCACTTAAATTTAGCGACTGAAGTATCAAATTGATGTTATTTGCAAAAATTTTGGGAGAATATATAAAAGCATCCATATAGAAGTTTGCTGATTTTAAGATCGGTAACGTAGGTATCCGTTATCACTATTTGATAGGGATGACCATAAGGTTCAAGTGATTTTAATAAGAATGTTAAAAAAATTCAATTTAAAGCTTTAAATTCGAAATAAAAGTAAATAGAGAACTCTATTTCTTCAAAGCGGTAAATAATATTTCAAGTGTCATGGTAACGTATGTATTGAATAAGTTCATTTATTTGTTACCAAAATTGCAGTTACCTCCAAATTTGCATCTTTTTCCTTTGAATTTACATAAAGCGGTCGTGCAGATCTTCCTGAAGGTGCAAAACAACATTTTCAGAGAAATACGAATTTTTTCAGTAATGTATGCATTGGTAACGTATGAATTTTTGCAACTTATTCTCGCAATAGTGGCAGGTTATAATCAGTTGTTCATATATGAACTTCGTAGATATGCTCACAGTCATTGGTTACTGAAATTACTTTATTCAAGTTCCTATACTACGAAGAGAGCAAATAAAACACTGGTAACGTAGGTATCAAATTATTTATAACCATGATTATTTCCTTTTTGAAAAGGCAATGTGGTCACAAAAGCAATTTAACATTTATCTACAAATGACTTTGAGTTTGTACAATTAGTCGAATATTTCCGTTTGGTTGGAATCTGATATGGATCTTAATATTTCATTTATGGAATGATAGGAAGTATAGAGTTTCGTATTATATATTTATCATCCTTCCCCATGGTTAAATCAGCCTGCAGAGCCTTTCAGCAAAAGCCGTATCTGGTTGACCCGGATATATCAGAGGTTGACCTGGATATATCAAAGGATTCTCCCAAAGTTTCAAGACAGTAACTTTTTTTCAAGGTTTCAAACGAAATCAAATTTGTAACAATAAACATCTATTGCATTTGCTCTTTCCGATTAGGCATTCAGAACAGAATCATGATTACACAAATAGATAAACTAGATGTCAGAAAAATTGTAGAAACTAGGTCGTTGATACATCGTGCAGAGCTTTGACGTTTTCACATTATGACGTCATAAAAGCATTTAGAGAATTTCGGTCAAATTATTCACCCAGTTACAAAACCTTTGCCAATAAAATGATAAAAAAAAACTACAAAAGATGTTTTTAAGCTGAAATTGCTGAAAAGTCGAGAAAGGCATGTATGTCGAATTTCTCGCGCAACTTTGGGAGAATTTGAAAATTCAGTTCAAATCTAAAGTGCAAAATAAAGGATGATAAACAAGTTATCGGGCTTTTGACAGTTGATGTATTGTAAAATATCACCCCGCTCGCCAGAATATGAAGCTTGGGGCTCGTTCGCTACGCTCACTCGCCCCTTTGCTTCATATTCTGGCTCACGGGTTGATATTTTACGATATATTGCTGTTAAGAGCCCGATAACATATACGTATCAATTAGGGACCGACCATTTAACTTGAAGGGGGGGGGGTTATGGTTTTTTTCTAAAAAAATATTTTGGATTTGATTTTAAGTGAAAAAAATATTTTGGCTGCCAAAATGATGAAAAAAAATTTTCTGAAGGTGGCTTTCTGCCCAAAAAAATAATGTTAATTTTGAAAAAAAATATTTTGTTGATACGCGTACAAAAAATAAATAAATTTTTCGCGCGAAGCGCGAAAAAAATTTTCTGTCCAGAAAAAAAAACCATAACCCCCCCCCCCCCCTTCAGGTTAAATGGTTGGTCCCTTAGCGAGTAGCGACATAATTTGGGATAGCATCAGTTTAACTGAATAACGTCTTTATATATCATGACCATTCAAATGACATTCCAGTGAACACTACTGGTTAGATTTCATATAAATTACAACAAAGGTATCGCTTTTCAACCACAATGTAAACATAAGTTCATGTCAGACTTGGCGTCTGAACATATGTATCGTTTTGTCACATTTGAGGGGGGGAAGGAGGGGGTCCAATCCCGAAATCCCGGACTTGTTTTACTCCTTTCCCGATTTCCCGGACTTAATTTTTGATAATCCCGAAATCCCGATAAAAAAGTAAAAATGTTTTGGAGAGTGTTATTCATTCATATTAATATCAAAATCTTCACGCATTTTATTTCATTTTCAGTCCTTTATTTGGTGTTAGGAGAAAAGTTTCTGAAAGCTACATTTTCAGTAACAAAACTTTTTATGATATATCACATTTAGAATTCAGTGTTCGACTCTAACAGTAGTCCTGTAGCCCTAAGCTAGTAAATTTTAGGAAAGACTACTAGAATTTGTATCTTGGCAGTCCATAGGGCTAGCAAAATTTGGAAAATTTCTCAATGGTGAATAAAAAGATATGGAGTAAATGCACATGAGACAAAGTCTACAAATACATGGTAAAACAAGCAAAGGAACAACGCTTTTTCAAAGTTTTATTTATATCAGGCCGGTAAAATCACCATAGGGATTTCAAGCATCTTGTAGTCCTTTTGTCTACTGAGAATTGACCTTAGAGTCAAACCCTGGAATTCATTAATCTTTTGTTTAAAATCCAAAAATGAATTAGGAATGTGTGCTTTTAAAATGATTCTACAGATTGTAAGCACACAAGATTATAATATGTTACTCGTATTGTGGAATTATATACCCTTAAAGGTACTCAAATTTTCATAAAATTCATTTTAAAATGATATAGTAGTCAATGTTAATAAAATCAGAAGAGTGTGGTGGATTATAATTTTTCTTTACGAAATGGAAGAGGAAAAACAAAACAAATACATCATTTGACGGCTGCATATGGTCGCTTCAGGTTTTTCTCGTTTTTTTT
>MJUU01010900.1:55276-66043 GCA_002080025.1 Modiolus philippinarum
GTTATTTACACAGAGTAATTGATTGACCGCGGAGTCGCCCTGTGTAAACCCGGATTGATTAACTGTAATAACATTATGTTGTTTCATATAATAATGGAGATGTTTGAAGACGCATCGCTCCATTACTTTACCAAGTACACTTATAAGGGATATCGGTCGATAGTTCTTAAAATCATTTTGTGAACCAGATTTAAAGACAGGTGTAACATTTGCTTGTTTCCAAGAAAATGGAAACTTGCGATCAGTTAAAGACATATTGAATAATTTACAAAGTGGATATTTCAATATTACCGAAGCTTCTTTGAGTACTCTCGGATTTATACCATCAGGACCAACAGCTTTTCCGACATGTAACAGGTTTAAAACATCTTCTACCTCACTCTCTTGAATATGAAGATCTTGTAATTCATGATTAGGTAACCGCAGATCATTAGGTAATTCTTTATTTCTATCATTAACCTGACATTGCTCATTAAAATATTCATTAAAAATTTTTCTCTTTTCTCGATCATCATCAATCATATGGTCATCCATCTTTAATGGGGGTATTTTACTCTTGTTTTGATTTCCCAGTAAACATTTAACCAGTTTCCACCAGTTTTTTGGTGCTTTTATCATTATTAATTATTTTAGAGGAGATATTTGAATAATGGTCGTTTTTTGCATTTTTTACAATTTCTAATTTTACGGAACCGTTCCCAATGATTAGGGTTATTATATTTTTTTGCTTTTCGCCTAGACCTGTTTTTGTTACGGATTAGTTTTTTATTCTAGTTGTTATCCAAGGGGGGTCATCCTTGTTTACACGAATGATTCTACTCGGCAAAATATCATTACAAACGGTTGTAATCTTATTTGTTATATTTCTAGTGGAGGAGTCTATATCATGATCTTTAAAGAGTGCGTCCCAGTCAACGTCAGACAATTCTTGGCGTAGCAAATCGTAATCACATTGATCATATACAAATATTTTACGTTGAAAAGATTTATTGTTAGTTTTGGGAAATTTTAAGATACCGATTACTGGCAAGTGGTATCGAATTTGGTCAATTAGGGGCGGACCTACCTCCGTAAAGTGGAGACTACTTGGGTTATTAGTAATAATAAGATCAATAAGAGAAGATGAATGTTCAGTAAAGTGAGTTTGTTCATCAATAAGTTGATGAAGACTGAACATTTGAAGAAGGTTTTTTATTTTATTATTCGGATGTTCTCTAGATTGATCGCAGTTGAAATCTCCTGTTAATATAACATCCTTTCCACAGTTTACTGCATTTTCAACTGACTGATAAAATTCTTCCCAGACGCAATTTTCACTGTTTGGGGGTACATAAAAGGTTCCATATAGTATAGTTCTTTTTTTAAGTTTCAATTCAATCCAAACACATTCTAACTGTCCGATTTGTAGATCGAGTCTATGAACACAATTTATATTTGACCTGCTATATACAACAACACCACCTCCGATTCGGTTTTGTCTGTCGTTCTGATATATATTATAATCTTGCACAGATATATCAGTATTGGAAACTGTTGGCTTCAGCCAACTCTCGGTAAATGACATGATATCAAAGTTGTTATATTAGACTATTTGAAGATAAACAAAAACAGTAAAGATTTTGGAAAATATAAATTCAAAAATTATTTTAAAACAAATATTAAAGATAAATACACAAGTATGTGGTATGCATCTAAATTAAATCTTCAAGATGGAAAGTTACGAACATATTTTAAACTTAAACAACATCTTGGTTTTGAAAATTATTTATCTGAAATAAAGAATTTTGACTACAGAAGATCAATATGTAAACTACGTATTTCTTCACATAAATTAATGATTGAAGTAGGTCGCTATTCTAAAATTGAAAAAAATGAACGCTTTTGTAACAAATGCAACTCTGGTGAAATAGAAGATGAAGTCCATTTTTTAATAAATTGTAATAAATTTCACCATGATAGAAAAATATTATTTGATTTTATAGGAAGCGAAGTTCTTAACTTCAATCAACTTGACAAAGAACAAAAGTTTATTTATTTACTTATATCTGAAAATCAAAAAATACTTAATGCAGTTGGAAAATTTATCAATAATAATTTATAGTGTAATATTTGACACATTTTGATACATAATGTCATATATTTTTATTTGTGCTGTCCATTGCTATCCAATCAATGTTTCTTTTTCTTTATATGTAAAACTCATGTAGCCCCCTGTGGGCCATTAATTTGATAAATAAAATATGTTCTATGTTCTATGTTCTATACTCAATGGAAATCTGATCTAGTTTAGGTTGTATACTTTGGATGTTCAGGTGTACAAAAGATAGGCATTCCTTAAATAACAAAGATAAGTTTTCCATTGAACTCGAATTCAAACTACTTTCATCTACAGGTCCTGGATTCATTCAACACCAGCGATAATAAGTAAAATGCAAATGACGACAAAAAGTAACACAGTTGCGAATGATGTCTCTTTTCCTTTATCAGATGCGCAATGTTTTGTAAAACTGGAGTTCCTATCAAGGTTCTTATTTATATACGCGATTTTTAGATTTATAATTACAAATATTATTAATAAAATTGGTATTGATTTCAATCTATATTTTAGAAATAAGTTGACAAAGACGAGATCGCAAAGAGTAAGCCTTTTTTTGGATTTTGGTATTCTTGACTTTGGGTAAAAGCGTCCAATTCTCTCTCTAAACACAACTGATTCACCCGGCATCATGACCGTTTAGTTTAATATTAAATTTAGGGGTGTCATTAAAGAGAGAGAAAGGGAAACAACACAAAATATATTTTATAACCTCTTCAGCAATGGAAATCAAAGAGTATGGGGTACAGCTAACGTGAGAGGTTGTGAGATAGTTAAGTGGTAAATGAATAAAATTAGTGCAAAGAAATGCAAAACAAAAGACATAAACTGGCATTTGAGGGGAAAGTGTGTGCGACTTTGGAGCATATAAATTGAGCAGTATTGATTCGTTACTTAGTTTTTGGTGCGAGTGAACTGGAATAGGAAAATTTATATCGAATCATATATACAATATACAAAAAAAAAAAAATGCATGCTATCATCTCTACAAACCACATACTAGAATATCAATTATGGAGGCCACGAGACCATTACCGATATCGTTCATCATCACCGGATTAATTTCAAAATCTATACCGTCGATAATAATAATGATTAATAATCATTTTAATCTTCAATACTCATATTCAAATACAAAAATTTAGTATCTACCAGTACCACGAATAACAATTCGATCAAAGTGACCTCCATGGATTGAAGAAAAGAGAAGAAAATATATATATAATAAATTATTTATACCTATACAAACACATGTGGGTAAAATATCAATTCGATCAAAGTGATCTCAATGGATTGAAGAAAAGAAAAAAATATAATGAATTATTTATATCAATACAAACACATGTAGCTTAAATATTAAATGATTAGAATTATTAATTGAGAATGAAGTGGATATGCTGTCTATACAAAAGAAAGCCATACTCATTTAGAGGAATTAAGCATATCTATCTAATGACAGACAGGTGCCAACCTTTTTTTTAAACAGCAGAAAAAAAAATAACAGTAATTTAAACATTTAACGTTGTTACACAATTTGTCAAATAACTACATAACTAAAAAACTAAAATATAAATAACATATTATAACATATTATACAGATGTATGTATACACCAACTGGCAATAAACAAAAAAAACTAATACGAAACAAAATATAAAATAACATATTATACAGTTGCATGTACACATTAAAGTAAGGAGAACAAAATAGCTTTTATCAGAATGACTTATCTTTGAAAGGTATTTAACATATTTAACATTACTGAGAATTTTGAAGAAAGGGCAAGCGTGTTATGTCGTTTAAAAAAAAGCGTTTGTTGCAGTTCTTCAAGTCTTAACATCATTCTAGATAGAATCAACGCTCATAAGTGTAAATAAAATTAAAACAATTCGAGTAGACCTTAAATATTGATACGACAACAAAGTAATTAGACCATGACGATAGCACACACGTGTTCAGGTGTTTACAATTATTGTTTGTAGTACAAGGCAATGGGATCAATGAAGTAAGTAATCATAGTTGTAAAACAAGGCTATTTACTGTGCATATTATGAAATTGTAAACAAAGTGCATATGTATGCCATGTTCTTAATTATTTACTTTTTACTATTTTTTCATTTTTTTTCCCTATTTCATTCCTATCAGTCATCAGTCTTATATGGTTAAATTTCATCAGATTAACCTTTAAACGAGGTGACTTTGCATAGTGGTAAAATATGTATAGGTCTTTCAACAGCTTGTGTAGGTTTAATGTATATGAAATTGACAATTAAAGAGAACTATGGATTTAAATTCTCTTAAAAGGTTTGTGCAACTTTAGATAACATCAAAAAGAAAAAAATTGAAGACAAAATAGGCAAAACAAATGATAAGTTTTAACATATTGAAGATGTATACCATAAAGCAACGACAACAACAAGGCATAACATACAGTCTATATAAACGAGAGATTTTTAATGCATTAACTTAGTTTGTATATAAAGACAAAACAAAAACGTCATACTTGAATGATAAGGTTTAATCAAAAATGTTGTCCATTGACAAAAACGGGTACTTGATGCCAAGTTGACCAGCAACGCCGTTGATGCAATGAACTTTATAAAACCTTAACAAGAAAATTCATTTTAATAATATACTTGAAATTAAACGCCTTAAAGGAACGCACTCGTATTCAAGTGAGAAATTAATTTCAGTGGAGATTTCGTATTTGTTTTGCAAGAAAGTAGAACAAGAAATTTTCACATACCAAGAAAAAGAAGAAGCCAGTACATTTTTTTTTCAATTTATATTTAATTTTAATTCTGCATTGTTTTTAGTTTTCAATATAAATATTTTTAATTCTAGATCAACATCTACTTTGTAAAAACTAAAACAAACTTTTTCTTAATTTAATATTATATTTTGACCAACTTCATTCGTTTCGAAGAGTTGTGTTATGCATTTCAGGAACACTAAAACGTGATATCATCAATATACCAAATGCAATAGAAAATATTTAAATGAGAATAAGTAGCCATTTGATATATTTGATGTAGTTGGAACTATCCACTGAAACACAATTTTCCTCCTCCTCTGAAAAATATACAGAATTTGATATTGGGTTTGTAAACGGTTAAAAGATTTTATCTGTCGCTCTTACTCCAAAACGAAGCATTCGTGGTTGAGTGTTAAAGACAGACATGATAGTTCGAGCTTGAATAAATGTTGCATTAGCAAAAAAGTATTACCCCTCCAATAGAGTAAGTGTCGAAAACAGAGAAAATCCTGCTTACTCGACAGGAGCCAAAGCTACAAAGTTTAAGACATCAGATCAATGAGCACGTCATGCCTATCTCTATGGAGCATAAAACGAGTGCCATACGCAGAAGAGAAGAATATAGTTGCATACATTTCATAGGGTTTATTTGTTTTGAAAAAGTATGAGTACATGATAAAAATAAAAATGAAAAACAAAACAAACTAACAGACGAAAACAAACAAACAAAGCAAAACCGAACAAAACAAAAAGGATGAGAACATCACAATACCAAAACACATACATTAATCCCCGCCCCTCCCACAAACCAAAAAAAGAAACGAAATAAAAAACAATTAAAAACAAAGCCAAAACAAATCGAATTGAAGGGGGGAAATCAGGAAAAATAACAATAGAAATATTGTAACAAATTTGTATGCCAGACAAGTCACAGTATTATAACAAACTAGAATTCTTTTTTTAAACATTTTTTGGCCCTTAAAGGGGCTTTTAGATACATTGTGGCATTTATTTCTTCTTAATTAACTTGGCTTATTTTGCTTATAGTTGTTTTTTGTTTGTTATGATGGTTTAGTTGTCTTCTTAAATGGCTTGGCTACATGCAGGTTTCCTTACTGTTGACGTTTTAGTGACTGATTTATGTGTCAAGTTTTTTTTTATCTATTTATTTTTTTTCATTATTTTTTTTTGTCTTTGTCTTTTCCGTTTTTTTCTTGACATTCTTTGCCTATTCTGTCATCTACAATGTGAGTTTGAAGTGGAAGTTGACGTGCTTTAAAATTTTACCGACGTTGACATCGGCCTTAGTTTGTCTTGAATATCTCCTCAAAGTACAAATGGCTTTGGATACCAACGCTTCAAGTGCTACCGGTTTCTTCGATTTGTCTGCAGCCTTCTACTTGAGAGTCTTTCATGGCCATGGTGTTTTAACAATTGGTACATTTCCGCACTTTCTACATTGAACCTTTCATACCTTATAAGGGGAGAACGCGGACCTCCTTGAAGACACCAAGTACGCAAGTAAAAAAAGAATGCATTAGATATGTTTTTATCTTTTCTGTGAAATAAAATTGGCGTTGTAAAACATGTCCTCGTTGTCCTCGAAAATAGTTCCTAATAAATTTGGTGAATTCTTTCTTAAATCTGTTTACTTTTTCTTTTTGGTGAATTCCTGATTTTTATTTAATTCCGGGGAAAGTGTAGGCTTCTAATGAAATTTATAAAAATATCTGTGATATTTGAACAGAAACTTTCATGAAGGCCAGGTAGAGTGTGTATGAATTTTTCTGTTTTCGGAGCTCTGTGAACTCGTCGACTTTGGAACGCTAATGTTATTTATAGTCAAGCAGAAAAAGGCAATAAGAATGAATTTTGAATATGATATAACAACAGTCAAAGAATGATATGACATCAGGGAAAAAATGATACTGAGTTTAGGATATGCTATGATATGTTGGCCATAAATATGAATTTGGAATAACGGCACAAAGACTAACCATTATGTATATTAAATATTTCATCGCAGAATCAGGGTTGTTTTCTGTTTTTTTTTGTTTTTTGTTTTGTTTTTTTTTTAAATTTTCATGCAAAGTATAGACAAAAAATAGGCTGACGAGACACTTTCAATAGATTGGACAGTTTCCGCATTGTGGAAAATTCTTCATATGATATAAGTGGAGAAGTGTGGTACCGAAATTTCAATTTCGCTTAACAATGAACAAAATCATCACAATGTTGCCTGAGGAGAATTACCTATAAAAAAGGTAAAATTTTAATTTTGCGTTTTGTTTTTCTCTTTTGTTTTAAATTTGCCGGTTTGGTATAAGTTATTTACTTTATTTAGAAAATTTACATGTAGTTTATTCAAATTTTTTTCTCTCAGTTTTTTAGGTAGGGGACTAAATTTTGAAAGCTACAAGTAAGAACAAGCCGAAGAGGGGTGCTAAGATTTGGGCTTATCTCGCCCTTTATTTTGAAAAGAACTACTAATTTAGTTTCAATCTGTAATTCCACTATCTTTGTCATGCCCTTCAAGGTAGTGATGGACATTTCCCGATTCTCTTATATCTGACCAACTACGAACTGACGTCTTCTGGTCTTACCATACATCTATGTATTATAAATCTATCATGGTTTGACTATTTCTTACAAGTTCTGTATCTCTTGCCAGAACAGCAGGTAATACAGTGTTCTGTGTCGTTTTCTGCTTAAAGATAAACCGCTCCAATACATCTTTAAATACGCCCGAACAAGTTGAAAGGTACTAGAAACCAAACGGCAACAGACGTTGTTTATATAACGCGGACGTTTTCGAAGACATGGGATTGAAACTTTTTCTAATAAATTGGTCAATCATATTTGTCGTTACATTTTACATTAAGAATAAACCCGAATCTCATAAAGCTTGTAGAATTTTTAACTAGCAGACATGAAATAAAGAATAATAAGAATTATTGACATCTTTTAAACATCCTTACATCGTTGGAAATTTAATTTTTATTTGCTTTCTGTATAACAATAAATTTCCTTTTATATTACAATATTAGCCCCTTTGATAATTTCTGACTTTCATAAAATTTTCTGATAATAAATTTACATTTACATTATTTCGCATAATTTTGAGAGGAGGTGTTTCAAATAGAATATAAAATTAATATATTTGCACTGTTTTAGTGCTTTTTTGAAAGTAAAGAATTCACTTGCTAATATTAAAATCGTTTAAAACCTTAACAAGAAAATTCATTTTAATAATATACTTGAAATTAAACGCCTTAAAGGAACGCACTCGTATTCAAGTGAGAAATTAATTTCAGTGGAGATTTCGTATTTGTTTTGCAAGAAAGTAGAACAAGAAATTTTCACATACCAAGAAAAAGAAGAAACCAGTACATTATTTTCAATTTATATTTAATTTTAATTCTGCATTGTTTTTAGTTTTCAATATAAATATTTTTAATTCTAGATCAACATCTACTTTGTAAAAACTAAAACAAACTTTTTCTAATTTGATATTTTGACCAACTTCATTCGTTTTGAAGAGTTATGTTATGCATTTCAGGAACACTAAAACGTGATATCATCAATATACCAAATGCAATAGAAAATATTTAAATGAGAATAAGTAGCCATTTGATATATTTGATTTAGTTGGAACTATCCACTGAAACACAATTTTCCTCCTCCTCTGAAAAATTTACAGAATTTGATATTGGGTTTGTAAACGGTTAAAAGATTTTATCTGTCGCTCTTACTCCAAGACGAAGCATTCGTGGTTGAGTGTTAAAGACAGACATGATAGTTCGAGCTTGAATAAATGTTGCATTAGCAAAAAAGTATTACCCCTCCAATAGAGTAAGTGTCGAAAACAGAGAAAATCCTGCTTACTCGACAGGAGCCAAAGCTACAAAGTTTAAGACATCAGATCAATGAGCAAGTCATGCCTATCTCTATGGAGCATAAAACGAGTGCCATACGCAGAAGAGAAGAATTTCAAAGGGTTTATTTGTTTTGAAAAAGTATGAGTAAATGATAAAAATAAAAATGAAAAACAAAACAAACTAACAGACGAAAACAAACAGACAAAGCAAAACCGAACAAAACAAAAAGGATGAGAACATCACAATACCAAAACACATACATTAATCCCCGGCCCTCCCACAAACCAAAAAAAAACGAAATAAAAAACAATTAAAAACAAAGCCAAAACTAATCGAATTGAAGGGGGAAATCAGGAAAAATAACAATAGAAATATTGTAACAAATTTGTAAGCCAGACAAGTCACAGTATTATAACAAACTAGAATTCTTTTTTAAACATTTTCTTGGCCCTTAAAGGGGCTTTTAGATACATTGTGGCATTTATTTCTTCTTAATTAACTTGGCTTTCTTTGCTTTTAGTTGTTTTTAGCTCACCTGGGTATGCCAGGGTGAGCTTTTGCCATCACTTTGCGTCCGTCGTCCGTCGTCCGTCCGTCGTTAGCTCACTTTCAAAAATCTTCTCCTCTGAAACTACTGGAGGGATTGCTTTGAAACTTTATAGGAATCATCTATGACATGTCCTGTACAAACGATCCTCATTTTATTATGATCCGATGAAAAACATGGCCGCTGGTGCTAAAAATAGAACCTTGGGGTAAATTGCAGTTTTTAGCCAATAACTCAAAAAGCGATGCAGATATCAAAAATCTGACAGGGGTAAAATTGTTCAGAATGCCGAGATCTATCTGCTCTGCAATTTTGAAGAAAATTGGAAAACCCGTCTGAAAGTTATAGCCCTTTTTCCGTAAATTTTTTAAAATTTGTGCTTTTTTATTTTTTATTTCAAAAACTGTAACAGATAGAGGTGAAGTGTAAATTAAAAAAACGTTAAGCATATCAAGATCTACATACTCTGAAATTTTGAAGAAAATCCAAAAGCCTGTGTATGATTTATTGGCCGTTTTTCACTTTTTTTTTCCAATGCCATATGGTTGTGGGTTATTTCCCTTTAAATTCTGTGTTCAAATCTTCTTTAGTTAACTTTTTTTTAAGCTTTAGAGAAATTCCCTACTATCACTTCATTAAAAAAATTATTTCTTCCATAATTTAGAGCAAAAACAGTGTTTTTGTGCAAATTTCTGCAATTTTTTGCAAAAATACTTTCTTAATCTTTACCTTATTTGATGTTATAATGATTTGCCGATATAAACATATTGTGTATATTACTGGGAGGTTAGTGGGGAATCACTATGAATTCTGTTGACATGTATGTTGAAGTAGATTATCAGCTTCATAGACTGCTTATTATTAAAAATATTTGTAAATAAAGCCTTTAGTGAGCAGTTGATGAAATTAACCTGAAATGAAATTAACATGAATGGATTTGAACGGAACTTGGCATTTATGATGCTTTTGAGGTGCTGACTATAATATATATATATGTATTGTGACTTTTATGCCTAAATGTCATCCAACATGGCCATCTGCAGGGAACTTAATTTATTACGCGACTGTATGGAAAGAGCATACAAAGAATTTTTTATCTGAAACAACGTGGCTAGTCACATTAATGTATCTTAGATGGTCCCCTTCAAAACAGATGTCCTTCAAGTCTGCACCTTATGCAAATTGGCTACCAATGGGAAACAAAGTTTAATATAGGAGTACATTCAAAGACCTTCTTCTTTAAAACCATTTGGCCAGATGGAAATAAACTTTGGCACAATACTTAATTTTCTTTAAAATTGTGTCCTGCAGATCCATCCCTTATCCAAGATGGCATGCAATAGGGAAAATAGTTTAATTAAAGTTGGATCATATAATATAAATGTTTAGTTACATAGTTTGAAAATGAGACCCTTTAACATATAAGTTGATTTGAAGTTATGTATTGGCCATGGTCCAGGTGAGCGATACAGGCTCTTGAGAGCCTCTTGTTT
>MJUU01010900.1:102331-121803 GCA_002080025.1 Modiolus philippinarum
GGAAGGTATTCAAAGATATTCTTCTCTGAAGCCGCAGAGCCAATCGGAACCAAATTTGGCCAGAATAGTCGTTAGGTGGTTCCCTTTCAAAAATGAGTCCGGCAAGTCTGCACATCATCTAAGATGGCCACCAGCGGGGAACTTAGTTTAACATTGGACCCTATGGGGAAACATATTCCAAGATCTTCTCTTCTGAAAGTACTTGGCCAATTGGAATCACACTTGGTCACAATGGACCTAAGTTTGTCCCCTTCTTAAAATGTGTCTGGCTTGTCTGAACAGATTCAAGATTGGCATTCAACATTGGTATTATTATTTTTGACTGTATTTGTCAGCAATGGCCCAGGTGAGCGATACAGGCTCTTGAGAGCCTCTTGTTTGGGTGCAATTTGGTGATCAAGTAGCTCAACTGACAACCATAATTCAAGACTGCACAAAATGGAATTTATATTGAAAACAGAAAAAAGGTGGCATGAAAATTTCCCAGTTTAATTTTGCAATTAATATTTTTATGCCCCCAGGTCGATGATCGGGGCCATATTGTTTTTGTCCTGTCTGTCTGTCTGTGCGTCCGAAACTTAAACCTTGGCTATAACTTTTGAACTATATACATGTGAGTAGACTTTTTATACCCCCCGCAACGAAGTTGGGGGGGATATATTGGAATCACCTTGTCCGTCCGTCTCCGTCCATCCATCCGTCCGTCTTTCCATAGACATTTTTTGTCCAGAGCTTATCTCTGAAACTCTTCAGTATTTCTCAATCAAATTTTGTATGCATGTTAGTTACCATAAGAACTTGTGCATCTCCTATTTTCAGATTGATTCATTGATTTTTAGCTCACCTCACGAATTGAGGGGGGCTTATGTGATACGTCCGCATCCGGTTAGGAAGAATGGTTAAGGTCCATTCCTGCTTACTGACATGCCCCACATCAACCATATTGATATGCCTGATGCATTTTGGGAAGATGACTGGAATGCATGCTTCGGATGCTGTCTCTGACCTACATTTTACACTTGAGCGACTTGGTTAGGTAGAATGGTTAAGGTCCATTCCCGCTTACTGACATGGCCCACATCAACCATACTGGTATGTATGATTCATTTTGGGATGACAACAACAATGTATGCTGCGGATGCTGTCTCTGACCTACATTTTACGAATGAGCGACTTGGTTAGGTAGAATGGTTAAAGTCCATTCCCGCTTATTGACATGGCCCACATCAACCATATAAGAATGTATGATGCATTTTTGGATGACAACAACAGTGCATGCTTCGGATGCTGTCTCTGACCTACATTTTATGCATGAGCGACTTGGTTAGGTAGAATGGTTAAAGTCCATTCCCGCTTACTGACATGGCCCACATCAACCATACTGGTATGTATGTTGCGTTTTTGGATGACAACAACAGTGCATGCTTCGGATGCTGTCTCTGACCTATATTTTACGCATGAGCGACTTGGTTAGGTAGAATGGTTTAAGTCCATTCCCACCTACTGACATGGCCCACATCAACCATATTGGTATGCATCAGCAGCATGATGCATTTTGGGATGAGGACTGGAATGCATGCATCGGATGGTGTCTTTGACCTACATTTTATGCATGAGCGACTTGGTTAGGTAGAATGGTTAAAGTCAATTCCCGCTTACTGACATGGCCCACATCAACCATATTGGTATGCATCAGGAGCATGATGCATTTTGGGATGAGGACTGGAATGCATGCTTCGGATGCTGTCTCTGACCTACATTTTATGCATGAGCGACTTGGTTAGGTAGAATGGTTAAAGTCCATTCCCGCTTATTGACATGGCCCACATCAACCATACTGGTATGTATGATGCGTTTTTGGATGACAACAACAGTGCATGCTTCGGATGCTGTCTCTGACCTACATAAATTTACGCATGAGCACCTTGGTTAGGTAGAATGGTCCATTCCCACTTACTGACATGGCCCACATCAACCATATTGGTCATTGTTGGTATGCATCAGCAGCATGATGCATTTTGGGATGAGGACTGGAATACATGCATCGGATGCTGTCTTTGACCTACATTTTATGCATGAGCGACTTGGTTAGGTAGAATGGTTTAAGGTCATTCCCGCTTACTGACATGGTGCACATCAACCATACTGGTATGCATGATGCATTTTGGGATGACAACAACAGTTCATGCTTCGGATGCTGTCTCTGACCTACATTTTACGCATGACTGAATCTGTTTAAACGAATGATTATAGTCCATTCCTGGTTATTGACATGTGCAACATGTGACAATGCTGTGCAACGAGTTGACCTTAGCAGGCTGTGGCTGCTTTCTATGTTTTAAAAAGTTACAGCATTTTGGGGATTTTCCGACTTAGAATTCATACTGAAAAAATTTGTCCGAAGCTTATCTCTGATATCTTTTTCAAATTTTGTCAGCATGTTTATCATCATATAAACATGTGCACCTTGTATTTTCAGATTGATTCATTAAATTTTGAAAAAGTTACGGCTACTACAATATTTTTGTACTTAAGTACCCATATGGAAATTTTTTGTCCTGAGGCAATCTCAGACCCTCTGTAGAATTTTTTTTTTCAAATTTTGTCACAATGTGTAGTACCTTATGAACCTATGCACCTGGTATTTTCAAACTGATTCATCAAATTTTGAGAAAGTTATTGCAACTTTTGTGTTTTGAACTTGATATATTTTCTGGAAAAAAGGGGGAGGTATATCATAGTGTTCATACTTGTATTGTGTCCACACTTGTACTGTGTCCACACCTGTTTCCAACACACACTAAAATTTGCGCTTACCATATTGATTCAGGATTCAATGGGCGGGGGGTATAACTGGCTGCCTTTCGGCGACAGCTCTTGTTATTCTTGGCAAGTGTATAGGTCTAGTCAAGAGGTACATAAATATGCAAAGAAAGAGTCAGGTCAAAGGTCAAGGTCACAGAGGTTAGAAAGTGGTGAAATTGGCTGTTTTCACATATTTGACTGTAGAATCCTTATTATTCATCCTATTGAGACTGGTTTTGTTTCATGTTGTTGCTAATAGAATTGCACAACTGTAGTATGTCGACAGATTTGAGGTAGCATTTACTGTTTTTGAGAAACAAGAGGCACAAAGGGGGACAAACGGAAAAAAAAGAATTTTTGTGTCGCCTGCACCTACTGCAGGATCAACACATAGGGATCACTATCCGTCGTCTTGAGTCCGTCCGTCCGTCTGTATGGCTCAAAAATTTTTAGCATTATCCGCATCTCCTCCTAAACCGCTTGGCACTTTTCAACCAAAATTGCAGGAATGGTTCAGTATATGTTGAAGATTTTGACCATGCATTTTGTTTTTCCAGATTTTACGCGTTATTGGACTTTGTTATTTTAGCTTATTGGAGTGTTGAAGGTACATCTCCATTATCCGCAACTCCTCCTAAACCGCTTTGAACTTTTCAACCAAACTTGCAGGAATACTTCAGTATATGTTGAAAATGTGCCCTGTGCTTTTTGTTTTTCTTTAATTTTGTTTTTTTCCAGATTATACGCTGTTTTTGGACTCTGTTATTTTAGCTTATTGGAGTGTTGACGGTACGTCTCCATTATCCGCAACTCCTCCTAAACCGCTTGACACTTTTCAACCAAACTTGCAGGAATGCTTCAGTATATGTTGAAGATGTGCACCATGCCTTTTGTTTTTCTCTAATTTTGTTTTTTCCAGATTTTTTGCGTTATTGGACTTTGTTATTTAAGCTTATTGGAGTGTTGAGGGTACGTCTCCATTATCCGCAACTCCTCCGAAACTGTTTGGAACTTTTCAACCAAACTTGCAGGAATGCTTAAGTATATGTTGGAGATGTGCACCATGCATTTTGTTTTTCTTTAATTTTGTTTTTTTTCCAGATTTTTTGCATTATTGGACTTTGTTATTTTAGCTTATTGGAGTGTTGAGGGTACGTCTCCATTATCCGCAAGTCCTCCTAAACCGTTTGGAACTTTTCAACCAAACTTGCAGGAATGCTTTAGTATATGTTGGAGATGTGCACCATGCATTTTGTTTTTCTTAAATTTTGTTTTTTCTAGATTTTACGGGTTATTGGACTTTGTTATTTTAGCTTATTGGAGTGTTGAGGGTACGTCTCCATTATCCGCATCTCCTCCTAAACCACTTGGCACTTTTCGACCAAACTTGCAGGAATGCTTAAGTATATGTTGAAGATGTGCACCATGCGTTTTGTTTTTTGTGTCGCCTGCTGTAAGCAAAATTGACACATAGGGATTACTATCCGTCGTCTTATGTCGTCGTCGTCCTGTGTCGGTGTGGTCCTGACAGTTTTTTAATCCACAACTCCTTCAAAACCACTTGTCCGATTCCTACCAAACTTTCAGGATATGTTGTTTAACTGGTATAGTTGTGCACCTGATACTTAGAATTTTGATTTTGCAGATTTTAGAGGTTAGCAGAGCCAAAATAGCTCATTTGTTAATTGGATTTTTTAATCTTCGACTCCTTCACAACTGTCTGTCAGATTCCAACCTAATTTTCAGTATATGTTGTATATCAGCTCTGGTTATGCACATTATACTTAGATTTATTTTACCGATCTTAGAGGTTTGCCAAGCCACTAAGCTCATATGTTAAATCAGATTGTTAATCTGCAAGTCCTTAAAACTGTAATTCATATTCTTTTATCAAATTTGCAGAATATGTTTTTCTCCTAATCTAGACATGCACATTATAAGTAAAATTTTAATTTTGCATATTTTAGAGCTTCACTGGACCAAAAATGGCTCTTCTGTAGTGCAGGCGACACAAATGTTCCATGGAACACCCATCAATTTTTAATTTTTTGTCGGATCTTGATGCAGTATTTTTCTGTAGGTTTCTTATAGCATGTTTAAACAGATACTTTTATTGTGTCGCCTGCACCTAGTGCAGGATCGACACATAGGGATCACTATCCGTCGTCTTGCGTCCGTCTGTCTGTCTGTCTGTCTGTATGGCTCCAAATTTTTACATTATCCGCATCTCCTCCTAAACCGCTGGGTACTTTCAAACGAAACTTGCAGGAATGCTTCAGTATATATTGTAGATGTGCGCCATCTATTTAGTTTTTCTTTATTTTTGTTTTACCAGATTTTGAACCTATTTTTGGACTTTGTCATTTAAGCTTATTGGAGTCATTGGGTATGCCTCCATTATCCGCAACTCCTCCTAGACCGCTTGGTACTTTCCAATCAAACTTGCAAGAATGCTTCAATATATATTGCAGATGTGCACCATGCATTTAGTTTTTGATTAATTTTGATTTTTTCGATTTTTTAGCTATCTTTGGACTTTGTCATTTTAGCTTATTGGTGTCATAGGGTATACCTCCATTATCTGCATCTTCTCCTAAACCGATGGGTACTTTCAAAAGAAACTTGCAGGAATGCTTCAGTATATATTGTAGATGTGCACCATCTATTAAGTTTTTCTTTATTTTTGTTTTTCCAGATTTTGAACCTATTTTTGGACTTTGTCATTTTAGCTTATTGGAGTCATTGGGTATACCTCCATTATCCGCAACTCCTCCTAGACCGCTTGGTACTTTCCAACCAAACTTGCAAGAATACTTCAATATATATTGCAGATGTGCACCATGCATTTAGTTTTTCAGGTTTTCTAGCTATCTTTGGACTTATTTATTTTAGCTCATTGGAGTCTTAAGTCTATGCCTCCATTATCGGCAACTCCTAGATGTTTTTATTTTTTCAGGTTATTTTAGCTCATTGGAGTCTTAAGCGTATGCCCCCATTATCGGCAACTCCTAGACCGCTTGATACTTTTCACCCAAACATGCAGAATGCTTCAATATATATTGTATTCATTTTTTATTTTCTTTAATTTTGATTTTTTTCTGATTTTCTTTGGACTTTGTCATTATACCGTATATCGGGTTATTTTTGCGTCGGGTTTTGTTCGCGATTTGGGTGTGAAACAGGCCAGTGAAAAATTCGCTAAGTTTATAATTCGTGTTTTTATACTGAATCTAATGCATCTGAATGGGCAGTGAAATTTACGCGGAGGCTTAAATTTGCATATGGTTGCCTACCTCGAACATAGCGAAAATTAGACACACGCGAAAAATTCCCGATATACGGTATAACAAAACAGAAATTCTTTAATATATATAGTGCAGGCGACACATGTGTTCTGCAGAACACCCATGCATTTTCAATTAAAACCATTTCAATAAACAAGAGGCCCAAACGGGCTTCAATTGTTTCAGAATAAAGGGGTTAAATTAGGTGTTTTCATGGTAATAAACAACTTTTGAACTATGTAAGATACAAATGTAGACTTCTAATACTTGGCAAGTATATAGGTCTTGCCAATATGAACATCAATATGCAAAAAAATTAGGTCAAAGGTCAAGGTCACAGAGGTCAAAAAGGGGTAAAATTGGGTATTTTCATATATTTTACTGTAGAATCTGGGGGCATATTTAGTGTTTCACAAACACATCTTGTTTTCACTGAAATTTGTAGTCATAAGATAAAAAAATTAGTCAGGGTATGTTCCATAAATGAGGGGTCGAGGAACAGCATGAGTTAAACAAAGTTCCCCATACTGTGGTAATCAAATTTGTTGTATGTAAGACCAAAAAATAACAACTATCTGTAAATTAAAAAAAATAACTACAGATTCCAATTTCAGCAGTTCAAGTACTCATAGATATTGCTGAGAAAAACACATGATGAGAACTGATTTTGATTTTTTATTTCATCAACAGCCAACAGAGAAACAAATAGAAACAAAAACAAAAGATGGAAGAAGAAGAATTACACCAATATTCTTGGCACCACAACCAGATGTCAATGTTGGGTTTGTAAAATATAGTGTTTGGAATTATGGCGGATTTCCTGGCTCAATAACGTATTATATTTGCAATTCTTCAATGAACATACCAATATTCCTCAAGTAACACCTATAACAACTCCTTCAAAACTCCCATCTTTTCTTTGTCAATCAACCAATCAAGATTCTATAGAATTCTTTTGTATACCAATTTGTCATTATCAAGGTTAACCCCTTCAGGCAGTACAAATTGGTATACAATAGAATTTCTATAGAATCTTGATTGGTTGATTGGCAAATAAAAGACAGGAGTTTAGAAGGACTTGTTATATGTGTTACTTTAGGAATATTGGTATGTTCATTGAAGAATTGCAAATATAATATGTTAAAGAGCCAGGAAACCCGCCATGACAGTGATGTAATTGGTATCAGAAACCCAAGTATCTATGAACAGTGCATCTATCAACAAAACATTCCTTTACCTGTTTTAGTATTTCATATTTGACCTTTAATATTGAACATTATGTTAACAACAAAAAATAGCCATTATAACATGACCCAGAAGAGTTATAAATCAAATGCCTGGACTCGAAAAAAAAAATCAATAAATCGCCTTTAGTGACCATCTCCTTTTCAATTTTCAAAAGCAGATTTGATTAGATGACTATTTTGCTGACAACCAATCAAAAGCAGTTTTACTTCAATTAGATCTTTGTCATAACAGCGTTTTCCTAAGTATTTTTGCCAGTGAGTTACATAAAAAAAAAACAAAAACAAAAACAAAATAAAAAAACTTCTCCTCACCATTATGGTCGAGTTCGAATATATTTAAACTCGCCCATAAATACCTAAATTCACTTTGGAGGCTTTTTTTTTTCTCACTAAAGCCTAGAAATTAATTTATAATGGAAAAGATGGATAAACTCTGTCACATATAGAGTCAACTGAATACAATAGATAAGATTAGTCTTTGTTAGAAAATTTGTAATTGCTTTATGTACTGTAACAAATTGTCCAATAATATATGTCTAGGAGATTTTGTTTTACTAAGTCAAAGGATCCAAAAGTAAAACTTGTCCTGTAACATCTGTTTTGTTTTTTTACAGAGATGTACCATTACCTTTCTCAGGAAAATCTAGTCAGTCAGGTGATATCATGTTTGAAACTACTAAAGAAGGCAGCAAAATTGTTGTAGAGAAACAAGACATTATTACTGGACCTGGTTTTATATCTCCACACTCCAGGTCTTCATTGTCACAAAGTATATCTTCACCACCACAGAAAGAACCTGTAACTCCAATTGTTAAAGATGCCACACCCAAAACCACTCAACCAGAAAAGAAATCCAGTGCTTCTGAGTCTGATACACCCGGTACACCCAATGTATTTCTTAGTCCTAGTATACAGGTATAGTGTAAATTTTCTTACGAATTGGATGCATAATTTTGATGTTTCATTTGGGTATGAAAGTGTTGAGCGAAGCACATTTTAATGAACGTGAAATGTGCGCCAGGTGAACACTTCATAATTCCTATGAAACTTCAAAATGATACATTCAATTCTTATAATTGTATTTCAAATCCGAAATATAGAAATTTAAAGGGAAGTATATTATGAACATTAGGATTCTATTTTGACAAATTAATATGCCATGTTGTCATGTGGTCAAATGTGTTTCGTGGGAATTGTAACTTCACATTGATTTACCACTTGGTTGATGTTCACCTAGATCAAATTGACAGAAATGTAGTGAATATGCGTGACATGTAATTATTTTTATGTAAATAGACATGTACATGTATTTATTTAATTTTTTCACATGGGAAGCATCAGACATGAGTGTATGTGTTAGTGTATATAATTGAGACATGTAATATAAATTTATATGAAGTAGGAAGCTGAAGACACATAAATTGGACCTATCACTCGTGGTTTACATTTCCTGAAGGCAGGAGTGCAATACTCTCTGAATTGTAATGAGTCCAGTAAAATAACTCTGGTTATACCCCAGCAAACAAAGTTTGGGGGTATACAGGAATCACACTGTCCTTCTGTCTGTCCATCAATTTACTTTGTCAGCACATGTCCTCCTAAATGGCTGCTTGGATTTTGAGGAAATGTTACACAGTTGTTGTACATCATCTGAAGATGTGCATAAAGTAATATGGTTGATACCCAAAATTTTGAAGGGGAGACAATTTGTCCTTGAATATTTATCGAAAAAAGTGGTGGCGAACCTTATCAATGCATGTTCTCCTTAACTGCTGCTTGAACTTTGATGAAACATTACATAGTTGTAGCAGGGATACGGAAATGCCACTTTTTTGTCGGTCATGACCGAAATTCTCAATTTTTGACCGAACTGAATTTCCACCTTTTGGACATTTTATAAAAATTGTATGTAAAAAAATCGGACATTCTACAAGACAATGCATGTAGAATTTGACTCGAATCACGAAACCACTAATAAAATTTGATTTGATATGTCAACAGGTAATTATTAAATAAACATGTCATCGGATTAACAGGTGATTGTAACACCTTTGTTGATTGCCAATCACAAATTAATTACACTTCTGATGCTGTGTTAAAGGGTTGTTATTTGAAAACATAGGCGAGGGAAGCATTCAAAATGGAGATTTTGAGAGGTAATTTGACTTCAAACATGATATTTCCTTTTTAATTTCAACATTTTACCAACCGGTACTTTCATTTCTACTTGCTCACCTATCGCGCATGCGTGTAGGTAAAATTAATTTGAAGATCAATAAAATCCAATATTACTGTAAATAAAATTATATTTTATTCCCACTGAATTTTCTTAGTGCCCCAAGAAGTCTTAAAATTTTAATTTGAACGCAATGAATTCATAGCCGTTTCTGATTTTGTTTGAGGTTACGTAAGCCAAAATAGTATCCTGTGAAATAAGTTCCAAATGGAACAAATGTAACTGATATATCTATGAGATTAGACATTTGGACATCACTTCAGTTAATAAACATGAATTATCAACCGAATGAAGTACTTTCTTAACCTCAGTCATCAAAATATAAGGCCAAAATCAAACGTTTGCTTTGAATACCTAACTTAAATCGCCTTCATTGAAAAAAAATTTCAGTCACATCTTTTTACTCCACCAAAAATGACTGAAATGTGGTGGTAACATTTCTGGATCCCTGAGTTGTAGTATACAACCTGAAAATGTGCTAAAGTAATATGGTTGCGATCCGAAATTTTGAAAGGGAGATAATTCGTATTTGAATATTTTCTGGAAAACAGGGGAGGTATATTGTTGTGCCCATACCTGTATTGTGTCCACATACACTTAAATTTACACTTGCTGTATTGATTCAGGGTTCAATTAGCAGGGCATATAACTGACTGCTATTAGGCGACAGCTCTAGTTATCAATATACAATGTGCAAGTATTCAAATCTGTGACAGTCTAAGGGAATTCTAATTAAGAGCAGCATTAAGCATTCACATAAGACTGTGGGTTAGTTAATACAGCAGACATGATTATTTTCCTATTTAAGTAGGAATTCCTATTTTTTTTTTATACAGGAAATAAATTCAAAAGTTGTTCAACTTTGTAAAACCAGCAGGAAAATGATGTTTTCATAGGGCTAACCCTATTTTTCCTATTTTTAGGAACTATTTCCTGTTTTTTCATATTTGAACAAAATCATGTCTGAATACAGGTAGTCATTTCGAAAGGTTTGATTGGTTAAGAATTCTACCTAGCAACCATATCTTTTTTAATTCCTTATAGTTATAATGATCATTTTCAAAAGTCAAATTGAAAAAGTCTTTGAGTCTTATTTTGGTAAATTTTCTGCAACTCTCAAAGACCTATTTTTTTTTTTTAATTCTACCTAATAACCATATCTTTTTTCAGTTCCTTGCATTATGAATAATTATTTTCAATAGTGAAATTTCCAATACTTTTGATTTCAGTTGTGGTAAATTTCATGAAATTCCAGTTATTTTTGGAATTCTATTTAGGAACCATACGTTTTTGCAAACATTTCATTGAAACAGTCATTGTACCAACATTTTCATTCCAAATTTGGTATGAAAGTCTCAAAGACCAGTTATTTCTTGAAATTCTACTTGGCAATCTCATCTAAACATAGGCCAAATTATAATGACAATGTACTGAGCGGGCGAGATTTTAGGTTCCGTGGAACCTTTACGAATTTTGTTCTGATCCAACCAAAAACATGGCTGCCAGCATGGAACTTAGATTTAACATTAGACGCTATGAGAAAAATCACATTTTCATCTACTCATCCGAAACCACTGAAGCAAATTCAACCAAACTTTACAGGAATGATGTATGGAAGGTCCTTAACAAAGATTGCTCATTTCATTACAATCAGATAGAAAACATGGCTGCCAGCATGGAAAATAGTTTAACATTGGACCTATAGGAAATTCACATTTTCATCTTTTCCTCTGAAACCACTGAAGCAAATTCAACCAAACTTTACAAGAATGATGTACGGAAGGTACTTTACAAAAATTGCTCATTTCATTTCGATCTGACAAAAAACATGGCCTCTAGTGCAGAACATAGTTTAACATTTGAGGCCTGTATGAGAAAACCAATCTTTTCATAATCTTCTCTGAAACTATTCAAGCAAATTTTACTAAATGTATAGAAGGTACTTTGCAAAAATTACTCATTTCAATAGAATCAGACAAAAAACACAGGTGCTAATGGAGAACATATCAAAATATTAGAATCCATTGGTAAAAAACATCATTTTTGGTAATTTTTGGTCATGCATAGCATAGAAGCATTTTGTCAGGTGAGCGATACAAGCTCAGTCTCTGAGCCTCTAGTTCTTAAGTCTGATAATACCATCATTTGTGTCAGTCAATGTCAGTAATTATTTCTAAGTCTTATAATACCAACATTTATTTCAGCCGATGTCAGCCCTTGTTTCTAAGTCTGATAGTACAGTAAAAGAGAAGCAGACTGAAAAGAACAAAGAGAAAGAAAAAGACAAAATAGAAAAACCTAAAAGTCTTGGTACGCCAGACAGGTAATACTTTTTAGCTCACCTGGCTATGCCAGGGTGAGCTATTGCCATCACTTGGCGTCCGTCGTCCGTCTGTCGTCCTTCCGTCGTTAGCTCACTTTCAAAAATCTTCTACTCTGAAACCACTAGGTCAAATGGAACCAACCTTTAACTGAATCATCACTAGGGTATCTAGTTTCAAATTTGTTATTTTGTATGTCTTAGGTCAAACAACATGGCTGCAGTTACTAAAAATAGAACGTAGGGGGTAAATTACAGAGTTTTTGGCAAATAACTCAGAAACCGTTACAGATATCAAAAATTTGACAGGGTAAAAATTATCAGCATGAGAAGATCTACCCATGCTGAAATTTTGAAGAAAATCTGATGACCCGTCTAAGAGTTATTGCCCTTTTTCCGTAAAATTTTCAAAATTTTGATGTTTTTTATTTTTTATTAAAAAAAACTATAACAGATAGAGGTTAAGTTTAAATTGCAAAAATGTTCAGCATGTTAAGATCTACCCACATGGATTTTTTAAAGAAAATCCAAGTACCTATATATGAGTTGTGGTCCTTTATTGGTCAAATTTTTCGTGATTTTTTACTTTTTGTCCTATATTTCAAAAACGCTTAGAGATAAAGGTCAAGTTTAAATTGCATAAAAGTTCAGCAAGTTAAGGACTATATTTTATTGAACACATTCAAGTTTTCCGACCGCTTCCAAGATGGCCGCCAGCGGGGAACTTAGTTTACCATTTGACCTAATGGGAAAATTCATACAAAGAACTTCTTCTTGAGAACCACTGAATGGATTTGAACCAAACTGGGCATGAATGATGCTTATGAGGTGCTGACCAAGTGTTATTACTTTGGTGCCAATCTGTCATCTTACATTACCGACAGCATTGGACCCTATGGGAAATGCACACAAAGATCTTCTACAGATCTGCTGAATGTATTTAAATCAAACATGACATGAATGATGCCTGTCAGGTGCTGACCAAGTGTCACCAGCTGTGTACTTAATTTAACAAAAGATCTTCTAGAGAACTGCTTAATAGATTTAATCCAAACTTTGCTTATGAGGAGCTGATCAAGTGTTGTTACTTCAATTCTGATCCATCATCCAACATTGCTGCCAGCAATGAATTGGACCCTAAGGGGAAATGCATACAAAGATATCATGGAAAACCATTGAATGGATTCAATTTAAACAATGCATAAATGAAACTTGTGAGGTTTTGACCAAGCTTGTTACTTTGGTGCTGATCCGTCTTCCGATATGGCCACCAGTAGCAAAACTTAGTTTAACATTGGACCCAGTGGGAAATGCAAAAAAAGATCTTCTCCTCTGAAACTGCTTGAACAATTTCAGTTGAATTTTGATATGATAGTCCTTATGTGACCCTCTTCAAAGTTTTATGTTTAATAGCTGCCAGCAGGGAATGTAGATTAACATAGGCCCCGCTTAAGTTTGGAAACTGCATTCAAAAATCTTCTCTGAAACTGCTTGAACAATTTTAATTAAATTCGATAAAAAAGTTTCTGATTTTTATGTACATTCACCACCAAAGATGGACCATCAATTGGGAATTATAGTGCTGCAGGACCCAGGTGGGCGATACAGGCTCTTGAGAGCCTCTTGTTATCTTTTAAGCATAATCACAATTGCTGCCATAATTATTTAAAAAAAAGATTTGGGCAGAGATGTAGTTTTATAACCTTACACTCAATTGTATTTTATTTTATTTTTATATACTTGGAGATTAGTGAGAAAGAATTTTTTTTTTGGTGATAGAAGTGATATTTAGCATCACAATAAAGGCTTTTCTATATTAAATTTTTATTTTAGGGTATAAATTGAAGTTTTAGTATTGAATGTGGGTCATTGGTCTTTATTCAATATGTGCCTATTACTGTTATGTAAAACTATACACCCCCCCCCCCCCAATTCATTTAGATTCGCTATCCCAAGTTATTGTTGTTTAGGAAATTTAATTGCTTGGTGACATGAAAACAGTTACATTAGATAAATGAGAGATATTATGTTATTGATTTGATAACGAGATATTTATCTTCTGACCAATATAAATGTTTCATCCACTCATGTGTATAGTGTTTCATTGTTATTTGTAGAATATTTTCACGATTATCAAAATCCTGGATATGATAAACATATATCTACCAAAATCTTTCAACAACTATGGATTTTTTTTTTATGCATTAAAATACATTTATGTTTTACTATGAGTTTGTAACAAATTTGATTATTACATGTGCATGCATTGTTCATAACAACAAACTTTTTTTGGGAGGGGAGATTTTCATGGAAACTGAAAAAATTGTAGTTATACCTGAATATTAAATATAGTAGAAGACAGTGTACAAACTGAGATTGGGTGGAATCTAATTATGATTCAGTTTTAAACCCAAAAAAGCTTCACTTACCCTTTTATCATTAGTATTTTTAGTTTGCCTAAACGAAATTGAGGGGGACTATTGGAGTATTCCTGGCATCCATGTCCGCGTCTGCGTCTATGTCTACGTCTGTGTCTGCATTTCTGCATATATCTACACAACTATGCATGGTAGGGTCATCAAACTTTGCATGCAGGTGCATCTTGGGTGGACTGACAGCCTCAAAGAAAATTGGGTCTCTCTGACCTATATTTTACACTTGATTGATTTACATTCAAGTTTTCGGACAGTTCAAATCTCAGTCATTATACATGGTAGGATCATGTAACCTTGCATATGCATGCATCTCTGATAGTAGGTCAGCATCAAGGCAAAATTAGGTCACTTTGACCTATATTTTACCCTTGATTGATTTACATTCAAGTTTTTGGACAAGTTCATATCTCAGTCACTATAAATGGTAGGATCATGTAACCTTGCATATGCATGCAACTCTGATGGTGGGTCAGCATCCAGGCAAATTTAGATCACCTTGACCTACATTTTATGCTTTATTGATTTAGATTAAAGTTTTCAGACGAGTTCAGATATTAGTCACTATACACGATAGAATCATGTAACCTTGCAGATGCATGCATCTCTGTTGATAGATCAGCATCCAGGCAAAAATAGGTCACTTTGACCTATATTTTCCGCTTGATTGATTTACATTCAAGTTTGTGGACAATTTTCAAATCTCAGTCACTACCAATGGTAGAATAATGTAAACTTGAATAAGCATGCATCTCTGATGGAACATCAGCATCCAGGCAAAAGTAGGTCACTTTGACTTATATTTTACGCATGAGTGATTTACATTCAAGTTTTTGGACAAGTTCAGATCTCAGTCCTATACATGATAGGATCATGTAATCTTGCTTTTGAATGCAACTCTGATGGTCACTAGGTCAACATCCAGGCAAAATTTTGTTACTGTGACAATGTGTCATAATAAGGCGAACTCTGTAATCGTTGATTACCTATGTTTTTGAAATGCTGAATGTCTTGGAAAATTCTAGTGTGATATATTCAATTTCATGTCCATTTCTTTGCCAATGCCATTTAATCAATCCAAATAAAATTTGAAGCTTACTTTTAACATTTTAAGACTACTTTGAGACTGCATCTCAGTTTTTGTCCCATATTTACATTGATGTAAATTGTGAATTTTTATTTGAATTAAAGGATGAAAATAATTAAAATAGAATGTTGTATAGTAACAGAACAAAATGTTGTATAGTAACACACTATCATGCATGTATATTTCACAGGCCAGATAAAGAGAAAATAAAAGACAAATTGAAATTAAGTACTGGTATCAAGAGAAAACATGATGGGAACCAGGTCAAACATAGCCGAGCTAAGAAAGTAGAAAAACCTGCACCAATGGTGCACATGCCTCCTGTAAGGTTTATTTTATAAATGCTTAAATGGTTAATGTATCTGTATAAATTGAAATAATATAAGGTCTTTAGGAGGAGGATTTTCCTAACAACAATTACATAAAATAATTAAATCCCAACATTGTGATCTTGAAGGGGAACCCTGACACTTCAGTAGGCATTTTAGTCAAATCAAGGATCACACTTGGCTGGTTTTCATCTCTTCTAAGCAAGATTTTTCAGAGTTATTGAGTAACTCTTACACTTAAAGCTTATACAGTGGTCATACCTAACCCAATTGACACTCATTCCTTACACATCTTGCAGTAGTACGTTAATTTATGTTAGTAATGAAGTTTGATAGTCAAGACAATTTATTTCAAGTCAAATATTTGCCACAGAGATCAATGCTCATCTGAGAAAAAAATTAATAGGCTATAGTGACACCTAACATCTAAACAACCAAGAGAAAGATGACTCTAAATGAATAAAATAGATTGACTTATGATTTTCACAAATTATATCAAATGTCATGTAATCAACTAGAAATTCATGATTCCGAATATAAATTTGAAGCAAACAGACACCACAACAGTATTAAATGATATATAAAATTGTAACTAAAACTGTTTGTTTCACATAAAACCATAGAAAATAACATAAGAGCTGTACTTCTTCAAATAGGGTACAATGGAACCTGTCTAGTCCGACACACTGTGGGACCATAAAATGTGTCGGACTACTCAGGTTTAAAAAGCATTTGAAAGCTATATTTGGGACCATTAAATTATGTCGAATTTTACAGGATGTTGGAATACTCAGGTGTCGGATTAGACAGCTTTCACTGTATATGAAGTGCAATTTTCCAACATTTATAAAGCACTACAAAGAAATGCACCTATGTATGGGAAATTCATTTTAAAATTCATTAATCTGTTACTCCATACCAATACTTACACATATTATACAAAACATTGCAATACCACATCGACATAAAAACCATAAACAATTGTTGTTATTTTTCTAGAAGTTATTCCAAACAATGACTGTACTTCTCAGCAAAGTGACTAGGACCCTAGTACTTAAAGTCAGTGAGAAACCTCGGTCAGTTAACTCCTTGTACCAAGTTAGTTACATGTATAAATGGTTAAAGTGGAGATCATTTTGATTTAAATATCAAAAGATTCTATTGATATGCTAATTAAAATTATCTCCACTTTGAACCATACAAAACTAACTTGGTACAGAGAGATAACTGACCCCTGTTGCTTGAATACCATAGAGACAATTTTTGTGTCGCCTGCACCTAGTACAGGATCGACACATAGGGATCACTATCCTTCGTCTTGCGTCCGTCCGTCGATCTGTCTGTCTGTCCGACCGTCTGTCTGTCTGTATGGCTCCAAAATTTTTACATTATCCGCATCCCCCCTAAACGGCTTGGTACTTTCCAAACTTGCAGGAATGCTTCAGTATATATTGTAGATGTGCACCATGTATTTTATTTTTCTTTATTTCTGTTTTTCCAGATTTTTAAGCTATTTTTCGACTTTATCATTTTAGCTTATTGGCATCATAGGGTATACCTCCATTATCCGCAACTCCTCCTAGACTGCTTGGTACTTTGAAACCAAACTTGCAAGAATGCTTCAATATATATTGCAGATGTGCACCATGCATTTTGTTTTTCATTTATTTTTATTTTTTTCAGATTTTCTAGCTATTTTTCGACTTTGTCATTTTAGCTTATTTGGGTCATAGGGTATACCAATATCCGAAACTCCTCCTAGATTTCTTGGTACTTTCCAACCAAACTTGCAGGAATGCTTCAATATATATTGCAGATGTACACCATGCATTTAGTTTCTCATTAATTATGATTTTTATTGATTTTCTATCTATCTGTGGACTTTGTCATTTTAGCTTATTTGCGTCATAGGGTATACCTCCATTATCCACAACTCCTCCTAGACCACTTGGTACTTTCCAACCAAACTTGCAGGAATGCTTCAATATATATTGTAGATGTGCACCATGCATTTAGTTTATCATTGATTATGATTTTTTTTTTATTATCATTGGATTTTGTCATTGTAATTAAAACAGGAATTCTTTATATATATATATATATAAAGTGCAGGCGACACATGTGTTCCGCGGAAAACCCATGCATTTTCTGTATATTTGAGCTGTTTAAGATTAAATACAATATACATGCAAAACTAATCAAATTTGACACATTTATTTATCCTTATTATTATAGTACTTATGTAATCTGTTTATTTTAGCCTCCATCGGAGAAGGAAACAGTACGTGTAGTGGCAGCTTCAAATGATCTCAGACTTCCCTTACCCAGTTCTCAGAAATCATTTAATAAAGTGGTAAGTTGTGCCAATCCACAATGAAATTCTGCCTTCTCTTACCTTACCAACATGTACTGTATAGTTCTTTATATTTGCGTTATGAAATTTTCGTGGTTTTCAGTCTTGGGATTTATTCGTGGGATTTTTTATTCACGTTATTTCAGTCATAGTTGTTATGTTGATTCTCATTTAAGTTAATGTGAAATATTGGCGGGTACAAATTTTCACACTTATTATGTTAATCACTACGAAAATTAATACCCCACAAAATATAGCAATCATACAGTAGTTCTCAGAAATCATTAAATATTGTAAAAAGGGAAATTTTCCAGCTGTTTTATTTTAGAGGTAATGAATAAAGTGCAAAAATAAAACTGTGGCGAATATTTTGATGCAAATGGGTGATTTAGTATCTCTGCAGGCAACTGCAAATTCAAGACTGGTCGAAATGAAATTCATTTTGAAAACCGTGAGAAAAAAAACACGCCGTGAAAATTTCCCCATTTTCAGTAAAGTGGTAAGTAGTGACAATCTATTGTGAAATTCTGTCTTCCCTTATCTGCTGTAGTTCATACTTGTACATGGAAAATTAAATAAAAATACAAAAGAAATAACGGGGACAAAAATAAAATGTGGAGCCAAGAATGTAATGTATGCAAGATTCATGGAACTGACGAAATAATGTAAATGAAAAAACTTTAACGCTGAAACAAAATATCCATTAATGTCAACTAAATGACTTGGTTTGTGGACTTCACTGTAACACATGTGATAAATATGTATATATTTTAGAGACTTTTATATTTTTTCAAATTCTCATATATTTCCAAAAGGATCTTGAAGTTGCAACCAAAAAATATGCTCTCCAAAAAATTCACAAATTTGCAATTTTCATGTTGTTTAAATTTGTTTGTTTCTATTTTTATTTTAGATAAATGGTAAACCTGGTGGAGATGATGTCATATCTTTAGATGTAGAAAATGACATTAAAACTGGAGTTACCTCCCTTCATAAGTTGAAATGTGATCACAATGGAGTGGTTATCTGGGAACAAGTATTTACTTCTAGAATTCTCACAGTTACAGGGACCAAGTAAGCTCATTTTTCAGATTTCTTTTTAAATAAAATATATAAAAAAGGGTAATTAAGGTAGTACAGGGGTTCAACAATGTTCAAAACTGAGCGTCATTCTTGGGCATCTACCAAAAAAGTGAAATTCACTATGGGAAAGTAGGCAAAATTATTTGAAATGTCTGATAATAGTTAAATTTGATCAAATATGCCACTTTTATGGGATAACCATTTAGAATATTTAACCTTTTCAGCAAAGTTCTTTTTAGCTCACCTGGCTAAAGCCAGGGTGAGCTTTTGCCATCACTTGGCGTCCGTCGTCCGTC
>MJUU01010900.1:133074-174539 GCA_002080025.1 Modiolus philippinarum
GGGGAGGGGGGTCAGAGGTTGCACTCCCGTTTGGATATGTTTAAAAATTTTGTGCAGAATTATCTTTCGATAGGTGGATTGGTCAGTTGTATTTTCTTCTCTTAAGTATCAGTTGATTATTCATAAAATGTATAAATTTGATGTGCATAGAAAAGAAGTACAAAAAATTCGACGCCCTTTCTGAAGTACAGGTTATGCGATACAGAATCCGTATTAAGTATTATTTCCGATCTTATTACAAAAGCCGTATTATTACTGAGTAATATTGTCAACAATAAATCGAAGAAAAAGAACGCGGAATCGAAAATGCTTACATATATATATCAGAGAACTATGTTGTCGGATCAGTAATACCTGTTTTAATTTTGGTCAGATACATTCGATACGATACGTAAGATGCGTACGTATCCAGATACTTGTAATATGCAAATGCTCTATTACGAACAAATACAGGTCTTAACAAGAGCTGTCGCCGAATGGCTACCAGGTAGACTCATTGAACCCTTGATCAAAAATTAATGCTTTTCACTTAATTTCGCAATTAAGTCCAATTTTCTTCAAATAGAAAGTATGCATCTGACATAACTCAAAATAGGACGTTCCTTTACTAATCATATAGAGGCTGCATACGAATTGAAATCAACCCCTCTTGTAGAAGATGAGAAAAATGCGACGAAAAATTCATGTTTTCACTACAGTTTGTAACTAAGTCAACATTTTGTCAAACAGGAAGTACACATCCGACAGGACTCAAAATACGACATTATTTACAACTAACCATAAAGAGGCGGCATACTAATTTTGAAATCAATCCCTCTTGTAGAAGCTGAGAAAAATGCAACGGAAAATTCATGTTTTCACTACATTTCGTAACAAAGTCCACATTTCATCAAACAGGATGTACACATCCAACAGGACTCAAAATAGGACGTTCCTTACAGCTAACCATATAGAGGCGGCATACCAATTTTGAAATCAATCCCTCATGTAGAAGCTGAGAAAAATGCGTCGAAAAATTCATGTTTTCACTACATTTCGTAACAAAGTCTACATTTCGTCAAACAGGAAGTACACATCCAACAGAACTAAAAATAGGCCGTTCTTCACAACTAACCATATAAAGGCTGCATACCAATTTTGAAATCAATCCCTCATGTAGAAGCTGAGAAAAATGCGACGAAAAATTCATGTTTTCACTACATTTCGTAACAAAGTCCACATTTCGTCAAACAGGAAGTACACATCCGACAAAACTCAAAATTGGACGTTCCTTACAACTTACCATATAGAGGCTGCATAACAATTTTGAAATCAATCTCCCTTGTAGAAGCTGAGAATAATGCCATGAAAAATTCATGTTTTCACTACATTTCGATACAAAGTCCACATTTCGTCAAACAGGAAGTACACATCCGACAGGACTCAAAATAGGACGTTCCTTACAACTAACCATATTAAGGCTGCATACCAATTTTAAAATCAATCCCTCTTGTAGAAGCTGAGAAAAATGCGACGAAAAATTCTTGTTGTCATTACATTTTGTAACTAAGTCCACATTTCCTGATTTCGTCAAACATGCACATCTGACAGTACTCAAAATAGGACGTTCCTTGCAACTAACTATATAGAGGCTGCCTACCAATTTTGAAATAAATCCCCCGTGTAGATGCTGAGAAAAATGCGACGAAAAATTCACATTTTCACTTTTTCGGACGAACGGACGGACGGACGGATAAGGTGAATCCAGTATACCCCACACTCTTTCGAGTGGGGGTATAATTACAGAAGAGATCATAAATATGTCAATATATCCCAAATATTTTCTAATCACAATGAAGACGTGTTTGTAGGGAAATCATTATAAACCATTGTTTACATTATACCCGTTTTTAAAGATATTTATTAAATCAAAATACATGTAATCAAATTTTTCATTTATATAATAATGTTGTGTTTTACATTGACTATGCGAAAATAGTAGCCAGGGTGATGGACAATAGTGCACGACCCGAAGGGGAGTGCACTATTGTCCATCACCCTGGCTACTATTTTCCATAGTCAATGTAAAACACAACATTAATATTATTATTATACTGACTGTTGACTATATTTTGAGCCGCTGAATTTGAAAATTTTTATCTGACTGGTTTGCTATCCTGTCAATCGTTTACTGTATCTGTGGTAACTAATTCCGATGTCAATTTCCATGTGTCGATCGCAATACACATTACACCTTTACATCAACACATGAAGGAAATTTTTAGCAATGAAATAATATATTTCAAGAGGCCAAAACAAAGTTACTTTATTGAAAACTATTTAACCCATAATGGTTGCAGCAAAAACTTTTAATCAATACATTTAAACAATGATAACAAATATGAACAAAAATTTTTAAAAAGCAAGAGAGTATTACATTTTGTATTTCGATACTAAAACAGTATAAAGGTCATCTTTCCTCAGTTCTGATGATTGTTGTAAGACACCAGTTTGTTTTATTTTCATCAACTGTTTTGGGAGAATGAATTACATGTGTGTACACACGAAGCTTAGTTTTTCATTTCTTGTTCTTTCCAATAAAATCAAAATACTGTCAAAATACCCCCCAACCACCACCCCCTCCAAATACAAATTACAAATTTTAGCGACTCTTAGAAACTTGATTACATAAATTTCACAGGTGATAACGCGGATAAGTACCACCAATTTGTCGGTCAGTTCAAAACTCCGCCTCCAGCACGTGATGATTGATGATGATTGACGTAGAAATCAATAGTCTTCATAACAGCAGTGCTTACTATTGCAATAGTGCAGTCAACGCTATTTCTTTTGAAAACTATGCAAAAATAAAACTGTTTTACTATAAAAGAACTTTCTTACAGGAGGTATAATAATTCATCTTAGCACTAGTTTATAGTATCTCATTAGACTGCGCCAATAGTGTGTATATCTTGAATGGTTTATTACCTCTAATTTCAGTACTTATGATGTTTTTTGAAATTCACAATTAGTTTCTTTTTTTTTCTAAGCTTCCATTGAGGGATATTGCAACACTCTTCTAATTCAACATAAGCTGGGTGATTTAAATAAACAACTTGAGGAGAAAATCCTTGGTGTAAACAAATTAATCAACGACGAAGCCAAAAACACTTTATCTAAAATAAAAGAGGTAGAACATCAGTTTGAGGCACGTATACATGACTTTTTTTCCACAATTGAGACATTATCTGGGAAAATCAAGAATTTGAACACAGAATTGGCTGCACGAACAACCAGTATTCAACAAGTACAAAATGAGCTCGCAAGCCTGAGATCAAGTACGGAATACCTAAGACATATCAGTGAGTATTATTATTTGGGTTTTTTTTGTTTTTTTTTAACGGAAAAGGGCATTCCATTCTGTAGCTGCTAACATAATAGTCCATGGGCTGGAATAGCCCCGTGCACCCCCCCCCCCCCCCCCCCCCCCTCCCACTTCCCAACCCAACCCATTTTTTTAAGTCCGAATACATCCCATCTTCAAAATAAAACATGTTAACACGAGCATAACCTGCACTCACTGGTGGAAAAGGGCCCATTTTTAGACCCACCTACCGAAATCTAGGAAAATTTCTTTTTTCGTTCAAGTTTTTCTTTCATTTGCTTCAAAATATTGACCAAATGCTTCGTACTTATAAAAACGATGCATCAAATTATTGCTTATTGTATAACCTTTACAAAGAACCCAAATTTTTACAATTTCTATGCCAAATACCTTCCATAGCGCCATTAAATGTACGCCTACCCCTATGAAATATTGAGGAAAATTTATATATTTTCATTGAAATTGCGTAAGTTTGATGGTCTAAAGAACCCGAAGAGCATCTCGATTCCCAATTCTGAACATTGTTTCTAGTTTTTCAATCTATTTTCTTGAATATAAAACATGTTAACATTATGTTAATATATTCTTAATGAGTTTTATTTTCAACTAGACCAAATAAATGGATCTTTGAATATTTCCGTTTTTGCATTCTTTTGCCCAATATTACTTTTTAGTAAAGAAATATCATTTAAAGTAGACATCAAATGAAAGCTTATTATATAATCTTTACAACTATTACAAATAATGACCATTCTTATATAATATAAACATTATACATCAATAAAACTTACCCCTAACCCAACAAATTTACTGTAAAATTGTCAGTTTCTGTCTATGTAAGCATAAAATTAACCAGAACACGCAAAATGTGTGTTGTATATGACAAGGTTTCATAAATTATACCATGATTTCGTATTTTAACAGCCATTTGTTGACTTAAAGTATTTTGCATAATATTGATGAAAAATGGGAATTTTCAACATGTCAGATTTGCCCAAATTTCACTGTTAAATCGTTATATATGCCAAATCTGGAGGATATATCTGCAGATATGCCAATTAATTGTTCTAAGCGATACATAAGTTGTCTGGAAACATTGTTAAGAAAAACAAGAAGTGTTTGATGTAACTCAAAATACCGAAAATCTTACCCCTACCCCGACAAATTTTCCTTCAAATTGTCAATTTTTTGTCCACGTTCGCAACAAATAAACTAAACACGCTAAATTTGTGTTGAATATGACAATGTTGCATAAATTACATACTGATTTTGGTAATTTTACAGCCATTTGTTGAGTTGTTTTTTATCAAAAGTTTTCATTTTAAGTCCCACTTGTCAGCTTAAACTCAATATTTTGTACAGAGCTGATGAAAAATGGGAATTTTCAGCATTTCAGATTTGTCGAAAATTCACTTGTACATAGTTATATGTGGCAAATCTGGAGGATTTAAATGCAGATATGCCAATTCATTGTTCTAACCGATATATAAGCTATATAAAAAAATGTTCAGAAGAACAAGGAGTGTTGAATGTGACTCTAAATACCGAAAATTTTACCCCTACCCCAGGAAAATGATGCTTAAAAATCCCCAGAATATGTATGTCTGTACATTTATATGAACAAAACATACTAATGTTTTACTTTCTTTAAAAAAAAAATGCATTTTATATATCGCAATATGCAATTTTAACGCCAAAATGTGGGTAAAATTGTATATATTTTGGGCGCTTTTTGTGAAAAATGGGATTTTTCAGCATTTCGGAATTTAACAAAACTCAAAGTTAAATTTTGTAAAACTGCCCATAAACCACACACATGATCTTATTTGTGATATATGGGAGTCTCTATGTACTTTTGCATTTGACATGATATGTTATTGGACCTTTATACAATGTTTAAGCTTTTCAAGCTGAATAAAATGAAGTAAATTGTGTTGAATATTTTTGATAAGGGGTTATCTGTTTGTAATTTATGAGACTGTAGTATCAAAAAATGCTTCTTATTTCTTATGGATTAGAAATAATGAAAGGATATCCTATCAACATTTTCAAGTTATATATCAATTTCATGAAGTATTTGCATATCAAAGTCAAAACAGCAGAAATTCTGAAAAACGGAAAATTCCCATTTTGCATGCAATTTCGAGCAGAAGAATCAAAAAGAGACCTCATAAAAATTTTAAATCTACTTAAATGATCTTCTGCATGTCAGCTTTAGTGAAATACACACTAGAGTTCCAATAAAACATTATTTTTTAATCATTTAGAGCCTAAATATTTCATATTTTCCCGTAATTTTTAGGGGGAGGGGTGCTAATTTTGACATTTCTGAACCTATAAGACGTCTGAAACTTAAATGTTTGCACACGATTTGTTGCTAACATATTATAAATCATTATTACATCGGCAATTATTAAATATATATATATTCAGATTTTTACGATCATAAAGTGAGAAAGTCGAAATTGTGAAAAAATCTAAAATTCCGAAAATTCCCATTATTCAAAAAATTTATACCGAAAACCAAAATTTTGTGGACGTTAATGGTTTTATTTTCGCACATTGTATCACAACAGATAAGTTAGGCATAAAAACTAGATCAAATGACGAGGGTTGGTTATCTGAAAGGAATTGACAGCCTAAAATTGTCATTTTCGCTATTTTTTTGCAGGGGGAGGGGTACATTTTTTTGAATCCCGAGATCATAAAAATGTCGTAAAGTGCCCAAACTTGAGTTCATTGTAAAGGATATTAAATTAGCTTTAACTAATTTTTACCAAATTTCTCTACATATAACTTATTATACCCCACGCAACGAAGTTGCGGAGGATATATAGTTTTTGACTGGTCCGTCAGTCCGTCCGTCCGTCCGTCCGTCATCAAGTGGGTACACCATTTGTCCGGATAACTCCTCCTACAGTTTTTAAGCTAGGAAGTTTTTATTTTGCAAGTTGATTGTGCACATATCAAAAATGTGCATACTACTTGGATTTTGATTTTTGATTATTTTTCAGAAAACTACACGTTGTTGAACTTTGTCTTTTATTATGCATTATATTGCATATAGGGTATACCATTTGTCCGGACAACTCCTCCTACAGTTTTTAAGCTAGGAAGTTTTTATTTTGCAGGTTGATTGTGCACATATCAAAGATGTGCTTATTACTTGGATTTGATTTTTGATAATTTTTCAGAAAACTACACATTGTTGAACTTTGTCATTTTTATGCATTATATTGCATATAGGGTACACCATTTGTCCGGATAACTCCTCCTACAGTTTTTAAGATAGGAAGTTTTTATTTCGCTGGTTGATTGTTCACATATCAAAGATGTGCATGCTGATTGGATTTTGATTTTAGATAATTTTTCAGAAAACTACACATTGTATAACTTTGTCATTTTTATGATTTACATTGCATATAGGCTACATCATTTGTCCGGATAACTCCTTCTACAGTTTATTAGATTGGAAGTTATTATTTTGCAGGTTGATTGTTCACATATCAAAGATGTGCATGCTACTTGGATTTTGATTTTTGATATTTTTTTTCAGAAAACTACACATTGTTGAACTTTGTCATTTTTATGCATTATATTGCATATAGGGTACATTATTTGTTCGGATAAATCCTCCTACAGTTTTTAAGATATTTTACAGGATGAATGTGGAACTGTAAGAGATGTGCAAACTACTTGGATTTCAATGTTTGATAATTTTTAGATAATGCAGGATTATCGGATATGTTGGGGGCGTGGGGTATGTGAGCTTGCTCACTAAGGTTCTTTAATTATTAAATAATTATGGAGCTTAAAAGATGAGACTTTGGTTAAAACGAAAATACAAGAATTTTTCGCGGTGTACTATAAAAGTGGCCCTAAACTGTATATGTGTGCAGGTTATGTTCGTGTTAACATGTTTTATTTTGAAGAGGGGATATAGGAGGACAAAAAAAAACGGTCTAGATGGGAAGTAGGGGGTGCACGGAAAGTGATTTCAGCCCATGGCCTATACCTGCTGAAGAACGATAACGTCCCTGGTTGATAGACATTCCTAAATTCATTACTTTCAACCGTGATGTCTTACGCAAGAACAACATACATACAACTCATAAGTATATATCTGGATTATCAATAATAATATTTTGGCTTTCCTATTTAGATCCCTTTGGTTATTTGTTCTCTATCAGCGTTACACATATTTCGGTTCATGGATTTCAAAATGTTTTGATTTAATCTGCACTGATGATCAGACATAAATGGTCGAAATTCGCATATGCAAAACAAAAATCACAGTAACCTCGATATTTTGTTATTAGAATGAAAATCAGAACTGTAAATCTATTCTTTATATGCCAAGTGTCATCGGCAAGGTAATAAGGAGGCAATGGAATTTAAAAACAATCCGAAAGCATGGTAATGAAGTTTGAAAACCAACCGAAGCGGTGAATATTGTTCACCTCTAGTTGAAGACCCTCAGGCGACATCAAGATGTAGACAGGAATAAAAGCCCTGTCCTTGAAAAACTGGAGTTCTCTATGTATCGTGTGCGTTTTTGTCTCATGTACATTCACTCCATATCCTTTCATTTTTCCTATCAACATTGACATCAAAATGGAAGTATGTCAAAATTGGCAAGGACTGCTTTTAAAGTTTCAGAACATTTGAAATCATAATTTTCGGAAGAAATAGCTACTAACATTCGATCAAAATCAAAGATCGGTATATATTTAACTCATGTAGGAAATTCAGTGCCTTTTTCCGCTGTGCTCCACTCGAGAAAACACGGAATTTCTTACATTTATAAAACATTTCACGATCTTTGATCTGCTCTCACGTAAGAAGCTTTTTTTCTCACATTTGCGTCAAGCCATTACCTCTTTTCAGCTGTTTGGGAAATCCTCATCTCAAAATTGGCAAGGACTGCTTTTAAAGTTTCAGAACATTTGAAATCATAATTTGCGGAAGAAAGAGCTACTAACATTCGATCAAAATCAAAGATCGGTATATATTTAACTCATGTAGGAAATTCAGTGCCTTTTTTCGCTGTGCTCCACTCGAGAAAACACGGAATTTCTTACATTTTTAAAACATTTCACGATTTTTGATCTGGTCTCACGTAAGAAGCTTTTTTTCTCACATTTGCGTCAAGTCATTACCTTTTTTTCAGCTGTTTGGGAAATCCTCATCTCAACTAGGGGTAAGATAGAAAATTTTTTGGATGTCATGATAAGCTACTTAAAAGGGCGGACGTCAGCTCTAATATGATGGTACAGAAATCGTTTTTCTTTCAATCTGACAACTCAGATAAGATTTCAATGGTTCTTTAACTCGTCCAGTCCCGTCAGCGAAATACTGAAATTTAACCCTTGTGTGTCTGACATTTCTCGATCTTGCACTTTCATAAGTCGTAGTATATACACAATAAGAAATTATTTTTGTAATTATTCAGAAATCCAATTGCATCCTTGTATAATATTATGAACTAATATTTTCAGTTATTGCCCATTCGATTCATATTTTAACGATGTCCGAGTTGAATGAATAAAATTCATGTTCTTTTAATAATTTAATACCTCCAAAAATCCAAAGAACAACTATATATCATTTGCGTGATGGAGACAATTTTATTGTACCGTATTGTAGACTTTCGACAACTTATGATTCCTTCATCCCTTCAGCTATTCATCAATGGAACCAGTTACAGCCTACATTACAGGAATGTAAACTCTATCCCATGTTTCAAACATGAATTGCAAAAGCAAAATGAAATAATTAAAGTTCCTGGTTTATAGTGGCGGCCCCCGAAAATTAAATATAATATTGACACAACTTAGATGTAAGGCATCATTTCTTAAGTATGATTTATATAAGGTAAACATTATATCCAATGTCTCTGTGGTGCACATTGCGAGGACAACTTCCATTTTTTTCGAGTGTCCAAAATTTACAATACTACGAAATCCTTTAATTGAAAATCTGGCTTGGTAACCAGAAGTTTGTAACATAGATCTTCAACTTTTAACTTTTGGTAACCCAGAGTTTACCGATGCCCAAAATGAATATATATTTCACCTCGTATACGAATATACCAAAAAGAGATTTCTTGTTGTTTGATCACCACACACACCACCAATTAAATTGTTTCTATTATTATCTAAGTATCACTGCAGTTAAATTTGTTTTTTTGTTTTTCTTATGAACAGATATTGCTTTATAATTGTTATATGGTTAATAGAAAAAAGAAGGGAAACGGGGAATGTGTCAAAGAGACAACGACCCAAAGGGGAGTAATAACTCAAAGCCACCATAAGATCTTCAATGAACGGNCCAAAAAGAGATTTCTTGTTGTTTGATCACCACACACACCACCAATTAAATTGTTTCTATTATTATCTAAGTATCACTGCAGTTAAATTTGTTTTTTGTTTTTCTTATGAACAGATATTGCTATATATTTGTTGTTATATGGTTAATAGAAAAAAGAAGGGAAACGGGGAATGTGTCAAAGAGACAACGACCCAAAGGGGAGTAATAACTCAAAGCCACGATAAGATCTTCAATGAACGGCGAGAAAACCCCACACCCAACGGCAGGTCGGAGTCGGCCCCTGAACAAAGAGCAATCAAGTCCAGCGAAATAAACATCATCCTAGACCCCTATAGACATAAGGTAAACTAACTAGAAAAAGGACAAGGCACACAAAGGCTTAAAAAATTCCTGACTTAGGACAGGCGCAAACCTGCTGCGGCGGGGTTAAACTAGTTTTATTGGATCCAACCTTCCCCCTACAGCCAATGTGATAAATCAAAAAAAAAAAAACAATCGTAACATCAGTAAAATTCAGTTGGCAACAGGGCTGAGTCAATTGTGAAAAATGAAACTGAAAGAACTAAATATACGGAAAAAACATGAAATCACAAGAGACTACTAACAGTAAACTGACATATGCTCTAATATAATAATTAATATTGTAAAAAAATTGTATATGCGGGAGAACTCATAAATATGAAAAAGAAAGGAAATGGGTAAATGTCAAGGAGACAACATCCCATATCTAGGTTAAAACGACCCAAAACAAAGCATCTAAGGGTCACCGTACGGTCTTCAACACAGTGAGGAACCTCACACCATATAGCAAGCCCTAAATGGCCCCAAAAAGGTAAAAAAGGTGAATAAATCAATGGAAACAAACCACATCCAATAACCCAAATATCAAGAAACTAAAATTTCATAAGAAGACACGGACAAGCCAGTCATTGCGGTGGGGTTAAACTCGTTCTCTTGGATCCAAACCCTCCCCCTATGTGTGGTGAATGGCTAAAAAATAAATACACAAAAAGACTCACAGTAAAAATCAAACTAGAAAAAAGTCCAACTTATGAAGACGTGTACCCTTACAATGAATTACATAAAACATGAAAACAATACACACAGGTACTGTCCGGACAAATGCTCGCAGTTACTGACAGCTATCTAAGGACATGATTTCCGTTGACTAAGATATCAAGCCTTCTTACATATGAAACTTCAATTGAAATACTTCTAAATAGATTTGGTATAACAACATCATCAATTATGAAAGAAGAACATGATATTGTGCAATGCCAAATACTGGCAATATGAAAAATTGTTTAAATTTAGTTATGGTGTAAAGCATTTAGGAGATGATCAATGTTTTTGCCAACAAAAACCAAAAGTAAAGACTTAACAACAATGCTGTATTTATATCCTTTATGAATTAGTTTGTTCAACGGGTTAATAAGTTTGGAAGGACAATTTTTGAATTTATGCGCTTTGTAAATGCTATTGCCTTAGAAGTTTGGATGTGAAATGCCCTGATATATATAAGTTTGTTTAATTTGTGTAATAAGTTTGTTTAACTTGTGTCTTACCCCTTTTGTCATTATATGAGCATTATATGAGCAAATAAAATAAGTTTAATCTAATAAGTGAACGGAAATTTGACATTCTGACATAATTACAAACACGAGATAATAGTAAACACCTACAATGACCGAAATCTACAACCACAATTCATAAGCGAACTAGAAAAACACTAATGAAGACAAGGAACAAAAAAAAATAATGATAGGAACTCAAGATACCGGCACTAGCAAAAGCCAATCCTCCCCTTTCTCTATGCCGTTGTCCTATTGTACAATTTCATACGGATAAAACCCAATACAGCTAGACTACTAACTCTAAGACCAAAACTTTCGATAAGGAAAATCATGCCAAACAAAATTTAGAAAATTGGTCAAAGAGTGTTCGCCGATATACTGACTGCTAGCTCAAGAAACCTAGTATGCACGTTGGTAGAACACTGTCGCCCTACGGAAGAAAAAGCAAACTCAATACTCCCAGAACGGCTTGGTAAAGAGTCGTCATGTTTTTCATTATACATCGACAGTATCAGGGAGAGGCCAATAAATGTATAAAATCTTGTCACTGGAATCCAAAGCCAGTTTAACGGATTTGTGTAGAATATTAGTACGATCATTGATTGATTTGATTCTGATTGATCTTGCTGATAATTATCATTTAAACTGCAGATGAAATATATTTTGCGATTCATAGAACGACATTTCAGGGCCACTGCTGATGCCACTGCTGGTGGAATAGAGATCCCCGAGAGTATTCACCAACACAATGGTCAGACTTGTCTGACATGAAAATTTACCACGCGTTTTATGAAAGTTTACTGTTTATCAAAATTCTAAACCCTTAAAAATACTGAAGCTTTCCGTGTATGGGACTGGTTTGATGTCTTTGGTACTTGATTTGGCCTCCTTTTTCGATAATTTTTTTGTAATGAGTAGTTCACTACTTTTGGATTATGGCCTTCCATATAATTTAATTGAATTGCTGCTGATGACAGGTTACTCCTTGAAACACATGTACAGCATAACAAAATTTACCGTTTATTATGCAACTTCCGTCTTCTGGTGTTCTTGCTTTTGCCTTGTCTCTGGACTTTTATTTGTGTAATCTTGTGCTTTGTTCCTGTGGTATTCTACTGCCTTTGTTTCGTATTTTAGTATTTTGTGAGGCATCGGTAGAAATTCAAAACGTTTTAAGAGACTAGTTGTTACGTAAAGACAAGTTTTGATTGCCACTATTTCCGTATTATAGCCCGACTTACCCGCATAAATATAAAAAAAAATTAGCTACAGTTTAAATGACAATAGTAGATAATTCAACACTTTACAATCAAGTCAGAGTTTGAATGTACATCATTTATTTCTGCAACAGAATATCATACGTCAAAGAGAATATATCATGAACTAAAGCATATAAGCATAACGAGTTCCGTATGAAATACTAACTCGAAGGTAGTCAAATGAATTGATTGGTTGTTAAAGTATTGGTTTTACGTCTGAATAAGCAATATTTCAGCGAAATGGTTAATCAATTCAAAACTGTTATAAGAAAATAATAAGGTGGAAGGGATAAACAGGAGAAAGAGTTATTTAGTTTTAACTAGAAAATGTGAAGGCATGAGTAGGGGTCGAAAATTAGCCTTCAATATGACCACAGTGAGTTTCCTTCTGAGTCGAAAAATATATGAAAAATGTTAATACTACATGAAGAATGATGATTCTCCAGTTTTCATAAAATGGCATTCGGCTAGATTTCCACATTATAACCCTTCTAACGCGCAAAGACCATGTATTTCCCAATCCACCACTCAAGGCCACACCAGTCTTTTTTATAGGTCAAGCCAAGAAAAACATGCCAAATTACAATCAAAGGCTGCCTCTGAGCAAACTGTTTGGCCAATTAACCTACTACTATTACAATTAACAATGAAGGGATATGGAGTAAATGCAAATGAGACAAAATCTCTACAAATACATGGTAACACAGCAATGAAACAACGCTTTTATTGTTGTTCTTCATGTTGAAGTCACCATGAGAAAATTTTTTGTAAAGTAAATGGTACGGTCAAACGCCTAGAAATGGTACTTGTCACCAATAATAGGGCATGAGCAATAAACCTCTTTTATTTCAAGGCAGGGAGACTGTGAAAACCCAATCAAGGGAAGAGATATATCATAATTGTATCAACTTGCTCAAATATAACTAAAACTGTAGGTTAAGCGATCATTGATTGATAAACCAATACAAAATATAGTGAAGGTTATTTTTAACTGTATATTAATTAATGTTTATTAAGTCCAAAATCCACAAATAAAGACGAATATTTTTTTTTATTTACGGGACAGGGCTGGTGTTTTCATTATGTTAAACAAGTACATGAACAAGGACAAACGAAATGATTGGATGACATTGTTATAACGTTACGGTAGAATGAAGTAACATATATTTAATTGCATCTATATTCCATCAATGTCATTGTTTTAACTGACAATTTTATTGTCCATTTTTTTCTTTTTTCAGATTTCAATGTTGCTTTGTTCAAACCTTCCAAAATAAATTCACAATATCAGCTTTTGACGTCATCATTGGCAGTTGATGGAGACATCAATACACATTTCCACACAGATATTGTTCCACTGAAGAAACACTGGATTGTAGATTTACAATATAATTTTGTCGTAGCAAAAGTCCAGTTAATTAACCGCGTGGACCATGGTAAGTACTATGTATGAAGAAAAATACAAAAAATACAAAATACAACGCCGAAACAGACAAGGGAAATTCAAAAATCAAATATCAAATTCAGATGCTGTATTTCGCAATATAGACTTCATGTATCTAACAAAGACAGAAAAATCTCAGACAACGGAGGGTAAGATTTCAAGTACTCGGACAAAGCTTACTGAGTCCGAGACGATTAAAATCTTACCTGAGGATCTCTGAGATTTTTTGTCTGGCATTCTCACTTGTGTTCGATTATTTCCCCCTTTTAGCATCAAAAGTATAAACCAATGTAGATTGAGAAATGAAGACAGGTTTTAAGTTTTTAAGTTCATGTCAGGTCAAGGAAGCAAGGAATATAATTGCAAGTCATAGCAAAATCCCCTTTCACGTATCTCTACTTGTAAAAATTAATAACCCTTGGCCTGTTTTTGTTTTGTTGGTTGATATGCTATTGCAAAAAACTTATCCGTGTTAATGTCGAGAACATTTATACAACATTCAACCCTCATCAATATCGAAGATCTCTTTTTGTAGAAATGAAGATCGATGATATTTATGTTGAATTTGGAATCATTGTAACTTGTTTAAGAATTTCCATGAAAAAGTCAGGCATTGGCTGGCACATGACATGATTGGTTTTCAAAAATATATTTGTATTGTTAAACACATGTCATGTTAAAGTTAAGTCTGGATTTTAATTAATTTACAAAAAATGAATTGAAAGAAAACAAAAACATTTAGCCCAGTCCTTTAATTTCAGCTTCCGCTACATAGACGATGTACTTTCTCTTAATAATCTTAAATTTAACGAATATTTACATCAGATCTAATCAAATGAGCTTGAGATTAAAGAAACAACTGAAACACCTACTTCAGCTTCGTACCTAGATCTTTTATTGTATATTGACGAAGATGGACGTTTGAAATCTAAGCTATATGACAAACGTGATGATTTTAATTTTCCCAATGGTGAACTTTCCCTTTCTTAGCAGCAATATACCTACCTCTCCAGCCTATGGAGTGAACATTTCGCAGTTGATTCGTTACTGTCGAGCGTGTAGTTTGTACAGTGATTTTTTTAACATAGCAAAAACACTGTCCCAAAAGCTGCTTAGTCAGGGATTTGTTCAACCTATGTTTATTTCATCCCTCAAGAAATTCAATGGCCGTCACCATAATATCATTGAAAGATATGACGTGTCAGTTCCCAAATGAAAGTGGACATTTTCAGCTAGATTCACGTCTTCCCGGATTTGACTACCAACTTTTGTCATTTTTTGTGAATCACTCACAGTGTGACGGGTGCTGTTAACAGAGCAGGACATGCTTACCCTTCCGGAGCACCTGATGTCACTCTCAGTTTCACTGGACATCACACTGTGAGTGCCTTTGTTTTGAGTGTTGTGATTTTTGTTTCTGTGCTTTGTGTCTGTCTAACGTCATTGTTTTGTGTCTGGTGCCATTGTTTTCTGTGTTCTCGTTTTGGCCATGTCTTTGGACTTCGAATTTTGTGGATTTCCCTCCTTTGTTTCTTCGGTATTCTACTGCCGTTGTTTGACAATAATAACAAACATAGAAAGCACTAAGAACAAAAAAAGTTGCTTTGTTGAGGAATTCAAATAGCATATTTTATGCCATCCATGGTAGATATGAAAAATGCCTCTTGTTTAAAACATCTTTGATTTCATGGTCTTCCAAACGTTTAGATTTTGTCTGCACTGAAGAGACATATATGGTGGAAATGCGGAAATTAAATTCACAGTTACGTCGGTATTTAGTTATTTGTTACCACTGGATGGATGGCACGGCTGGCGGACTGTTAGTCCCCAAGGGTATTCACTAGCCCAGTAGTCAGTGCTTCGGTGCTGACCCGTGAGCCAATTCTATTTGCAACCTAACAATATCTAAGTTTTTGAAAATTTTGTTGAAAGTAAGAAGTATCTCCCTCATGCACAGCTCTGTCCTTTGCTGATTTTGGCTTTACATTGAGATCATATTAGTTATTTGTTCTCTATCAGTTTTTAAACATCTTTGATTTTATGGTCTTCCAAACATTTAGATTTTATCTGCACTGAAGAGACATAAATTGTCGAAATACGCATATGCAGAAATTAAATTCACAGTTATGTTGGTATTTAGTTATTTATTATCATTTGGTCGATGCCACTACTGTTGGACTGTTAGTCCCCGAGGGTATTCACTAGCCCAGTAGTCAGAACTTCGTTGCTGACCCTTGAGGCGATTCTATTTGCAACCTTACAATATCTAATTTTTTGTAAATTTTGTTGAAAACTAAGGAGTATCTCCCTCATGCAAAGCTTCGTCCTTAGCTGATTTTGGCTTTACATTTAGATCATATTGTTTATTTGTTCTCCATCAGTTTTTAAACGTCTTTGATTTTATGGCCTTTCAAACGTTTAGATTTTATCTGCACTGAAGAGACATAAATTGTCGAAATGCGCATATGTAGAATCAAAATTCACAGTAACTTCGGTATTTAGTTATGTTTAAGTATAGGGAAGTGTAATGGACTCAATATGAAAAAGAAAGGAAATGGGGTAAATGTCAAGGAGACAACATCCCATATCCAGGTTAAAACGACAAAAAAACAAAACATCTAGTTAATATTTGATTTATCTATAATGCAAAATCTTCTCAAAATCATCTGCATTTGTAGGTTAAACATACCAAACAATCCTCAGCAAAAGTTAAGTGCTGATCATACTTATGCTTCGATAAGTTCTGACGTGTTCCGATATGAAGATTTGCAGGGAAGAAGAGGGACCAAAGATGGCTATGACTTTCCAATGGTATCAATGATAAAAGAAGGTTTGTTTATATCAGATATCGTATATTTGCGACAATTAGATATTATAGATTTGCCTTTGAAAATCCGAAATATAATCATTCAGGTTAACGTTTTAAAACATTTTTACACCGGATATCTTGTGTGCGTCTAGACAGAAACGTTGCTATTTATTCCAGTAGTAATTCGTGATTATTATCACTTAAAACTTTAGACGTCATCCAATCAAAATAGCGTCACAACCATGGTTTGTAATATTAGATGAAGAATATAGCCACAATGTTCCTATGATTAGCGACAAAAAGTGGATTGTATTGTATATCCTTGCACATACATTCAGTCTGAAATTCGGTGGTATTTAAACATTAGAAAATGAACTCATGTTTAGAAAAGATAAAAATGTCGATTGCAACGTGTAAGTCGTTGTCAGGGCCTGATAAAAGTTACTTGTAACATGAAAATTTATACTCTGTTATGTTCATGCGACGTATCTTGATATTGACAAATGATATTTTTAATTTTTTTTTACATTTCTTGCATATTCTTTAATGAAAAATTAGATTTCCCGGAATAAACGTGGTTCCAAAGAGTTTTGGATCTAGGAATTTCTTTAGAACGAAAATTTCTAGGAAAAAATATACTTTGCAATTAAATATTCATCGATTAATTTGCAAATTTTGGACTGGGTACATGCAGTGGATTTGACGGAATAAATTATACAAAACGACCGTTTATACCTCGCAGCCATCAAGGTAACATAAACAATTTCTATTTTTACTCACTAAGCACATGGGGTTTTGAATGGATTTTAACAGAAGGAACGCCCTTTTCCTTAATTGAACCAATGATATCTTGTGTTGATGATTACCCTGATGATCGGGGGTATAAAAGAAGAAAGGTGCTGTTTCGAAACGATATAATTTTGCCTAGTAACATAGGATAAGATTTGGATCTTAGCATTTCTTATGCAAGAATCGTTTAAATAAAGTATGTTAAAAATTCTATCTGTACATATAATCTTGTCTGGGTACATGCGTTTTAACGCCCTATAGCAATAAATTTTGACCAGTGTGACCATTCGATATTTTCATCACGACAGCAAATCTACAGCATAACATCAAAATCACAATCAAGTATCCTAACAAACTACATTAAAAACTTTCACCATATCTTAAACCAAAAACGTTAACGGAAACAAGGTACATGTAAAATGAAAATTTCAAAATAGTATATGCATTATATTACATTAAGTCTAATGATAAACCAGTTATATATAGCGGTCAAATTGTAAGATTGTTCAGCAGCCATTCTCTTTTTTTATTCCAATCTGACAGATTTGTAGCACAAGAGGCAGTACAATTTGTATATGGTTCTACTTAAAGACTGTAGAATGACATTGCATAATTCCCCATTATATTCACAATATGACAACTAACTGGTCTGCTGACAAATATAAAGTAAATAAACACGAGACAAAGTTTCTACAAATTCGTGGTAAAACCAATAGATCACCAACGCTTTTTATTGTTGTAATTAGCATAATCATATAATCGGGTACTAATAGTCAGACATCAGAGGCATGGACTTAGTGGTTAGCAAAAACTAAATACAGAACTTACTGTTAATGCAGCTTATGTAGTAGTCACAGCTTATGTAGTAGTCACAGCTTATGTAGTAGTCACAGCTTATGTAGTAGTCACAGCTTATGTAGTAGTAGTCACAGCTTATGTCGTAGTCACAGCTTAGGTAGTAGTCACAGCTTATGTAGTAGTCAAAGCTTATGTAGTAGTCACAGCTTATGTCGTAGTCACAGCTTAGGTAGTAGTCACAGCTTATGTCGTAGTCACAGCTTAGGTAGTAGTCACAGCTTATGTAGTAGTCACAGCTTATGTCGTAGTCACAGCTTAGGTAGTAGTCACAGCTTATGTAGTAGTCACAGCTTATGTAGTAGTCACAGCTTATGTAGTAGTCACAGCTTATGTAGTAGTTACAGCTTATGTAGTGGTCACAGCTTATGTAGTAGTCACAGCTTATGTAGTAGTCACAGCTTATGTAGTAGTCACAGCTTATGTATCTTCAGTTAGATCAATTCAAACATGTGGACACATGAGATTATGGCGTCATTTAGCACATAACATAAATATGCCAAAACGGAATAATGACAGATTTTGCAGTTGCAGTCACGAAAAATGAGATACGATGTACTATTATATGCGTCTATAACATTAAATATCATATTATTTCGTGTTGTATACCATTGAATTACAGATACAAACGATTATGAGAACCAAACAACAGAAGGAGGCCGCCATGTTCCATCAGAACTAGATGACGTCAGTGGTTTGTATCATTTTAGCAATATACTTTGTTTGAATTTGGCACTCATACCTCGCTAAATAAAGAAAATTTCTGAAGTCTATATCATACACATTAAAGTTCGATTTAACACCAAAAATTTGTATGTCCTTGTCAAAAATATTGATTAATGTGTTAATATCGATGTTTTGTTATTTTACACACACACACAACTTATCTTTCCACGAGTAAGCACAATTTTTGTGTTTTCATATTGTTTTTCTTGTTCTTTATAAATGGGGTCTGATAACTTATGTCCAACAGTAAGTCCAAAACAGAATGTAGCAATGCCTAATAAGTAGTATACGTTGTTAGATTTGACAAAGGAGGAGCAGTAGAAAGTCATTCATGCTAATTACGCAAAGTATTAATGGCAAAGAGAGAAACAAATCAAACTCGTTTTTTTCTGTTATAACCACAATACGAATCAAATATAGATGTTGACTTTACAACGAGTTGAATTAGTGAAATTTGAAAAAAATAACCTCTACATGTTTACTTTTACATAGTGGCTTCAGGATGAAGAACAACAACAAAAGCTATGAATTTGTAGAGACTATTTTTACTATGAATTTGTAGAGACTTTGTCTCATGTGCATTTACTCCATATCCTTACGTTGTATATTTAAGTCGTACAGAACCACCGAGTCGGATGGCACAGACTGTATCTATATCCAGCACGTTTTGCAATGAAAAAAAAAACAAATGCTTGTCGAAATCTTGCCACCAGCAAATGTTAATTTTGAAGCTCACTTCAAGAAATAGCTCACAAATTGTTTAATCGACACTCACAGATGCTGAACATAAAACTTTTTCTGAGAAGTGCAATACATTCTGACTCTAAAATGAAGAAGAGAATTCGTGTATGGAAAATAACAATTAAGTTTTACTTTGTGTTGGAAATCAAGCATTTTTTCATTCATATTATGTCCTGAGATACTAGGTAGAATAAGGTCACACCAAACAACACAATACATATAAATTACAACATATGTTAAAAAGAATAATTAGTTTCTAAAAATTGCTCTATTTACAAAATACAGAATATCTATATAAAGAGAATGTATGTAGGACAAATCCAACTTTATTTTTATGTGTTTTAATCAGATTTCAGTATTACAATGGATTCAGCGTTTTCGTCATCATCAGCGTCCCTGGCAGAAGAAGACATAGCACTGAATAATCCACAGTACACAGGTGGAAGTTTTCGCCAGAAAACCACAGGCCTCCATTTCAATAATGGAGAATATCAGACAACACCGGAAACAGATGTTTCGAGACATGAGCATGATGATGAATCAAACAGGATAAGTAAATACATTTACACCAATTTAACAATTTTATTATTACATTAATACTGCAAAATGGGAATTACACCAGTCATATTCAAACAAAAAAGAAAGTACATAATAAAAACCGCTTTTAATAACTTCATGTCAGAATAAACCTAAAATAGGTTCAAAAAGACGTGACATAAATGATACAAACCCAAAGGCGGGACTTTTGGAAGGGGAACACAATTATTCCAGGACAAGTAGATTAGGACTGCTTGCATTCCTGCTTCTTTAAAGCAAGCAGACATATATTAAAACCCGTTAAAATATTCGCCTCGAAACAACTGTAACCTCAAATCTAATAGACGTTAACAAAATCCCGGGATGCTTCATTGAACAATTTATATAATTACGTCTTCTACTCACTATTTAAAAAAAAATTATATCCTACAAACACTCAAATGACATTCATTTTTATTGTGATGAACTGCTAAAATGAAATGGAGCAAAGCGGGATTTAAGAAGGTTTTTATTGCACTTCGTTTTACTATGACGTGTCAACATCAAGCAAAACAGTCATACTCAATAATAAATCTTAGGCGAGTAGATACCACTAGTAAAACGCTCTGCAACTGTAAGAGTATAAATAGTGCAGTATATTGAAATTCCACAATCGTATACTAGTATTTAATTCCGAGGGAAATCGAAGATACTGTAAAAGGGGCGGTCTCGAAATCCCCTTTCAATTTGATCACACTAAATGGAGTCTGTTTCGTTTAGAAAAAGTCAATTTTTGTATCAGAGTGAGCTTTTCCTGGATTTCAATGAAAATCCCTAAATATTTCACTAAAAATTAGCGAGCAGAATAATGCAAAACTGCAGTGACAATTCAACTGTGAAAAATCGGGGGCAGGATGATGCTTAAAATTTAGCTGGTTCATGCACTGTGGTGAGCATACATTTTATTCGTTTATAATTGTGTCGAAAGTACAGTATTCAAGAATTGCTAAAAATTTATTTCCTGCTAAGTGCTGGCTAAGATTTTATCTACGGTTAATATCAGGGAAAATCTCATTCTGAAACAAAATAAACTTTTTCTAAACGAAATACTAAGTAGACTCCGTTACTAATAAAAATCAGGCTGATAAATTTGTAAATCTGAGTACATGTTGAGCTAAATTGTATAGAAATCTGAAATCAAATATCATGCCTATTTTCCTGATATTCTTTACGAATCACGCTACCCAAGCATGATGACAGATCATGGTAAGACACTTTCAAGTCCCTACATAAAGAGTGCAACCGGGTGTGCCTCCTGCTTTACATGTATTTCCCGATTTGTAAAACAAAATACATGTCCAACTACAAATGTTTGCCAGAAACAAGCTGAAGCAACGTATTAATGATGAAATTAGTATAATGAGAATGGACCTATGATCGTTATATTTTAATAGTTGAACCAAATTGTCGTTATGACGACCATGCAATCTGGTAAATATTTGCTCATGTTTATGAATGAGTAGTTTTCTGGTAAGTATCTTCTTTTCTCATCCATTGCTANAAGTTTTAAAGGGAACCATACATGTTTGATGTGGTAAAGTTTGGCTCCGATTGGTCGCGTGATGTCTGAGAAGATTTTTGAATGCATTTTCTATAGGGTTTTATGTTCAACTATGTTATTAACTGGTTGTCATCTTCGATTTGGTATGAATAAAAAAAATATAAATTTTAAGGCGTCACCAAAGGGTTATTGTGGTGAAATTTAATTGGATTTGTCAAGCGGTTTCAGACTGCAAAATTTATTAATGCATATGCCATAGGGACCTATGTGAAGTTATTTGTCCCCTGGTAGCCATCTTGGATCAGGTGCAAATAACTAAAGGAGTAAGCCAAGGTCTATTGTGACTAAACTTTGGAGTAGGGGCGATAGGCCTGAAAAATAAATTTGGTTGAATTCACAGAATTTTCTCATTGAAATATTTTATGGGCATGGCTTTTCAGTAAACAGTAACAGTTCTCAAATATTGATGTATGATTACTGCGTTTTTCAGCGTAGAACAAGGGACAAATTGAAGATTTTGTCGAAAAATGACAAATTTGACCAATTTTGACTACTTTTTCTGTATAGGAAATATAGAGCACATGCAAGAACCACAAAAATATTTATATGAGAGGTTCAATTCATTTGTACCAATAAGTTGGTAAATTATCTAATTGGTTCTTGAATGTGCTCTATATTTCCGACGAGGAAAACTGTACGAAAATCTGCCAAATTCGGTATATTTCTATGAAAATTCTCAAAAGTAGCCTTCTCATGACGTCAGAACTGTACCTATTGTGACGTCATTGGTTCTAACTTTTGTATTTTTTCTGTTAATGGGATCTCAACTTTGAAACGAACATGAAATAAAATCTTGAGGCGCAACTTAGAAATTCACTTGAATCTTGGGCCAAATCCACCCCTTATCGCACCTTGTCCTTTGTTTAAAATTGGTCCAGTATATTCAGAGAGAAGATTCTTCAATAAAAAAAACGTCAAGTGTTTGAAACGGCCTTCATTGGCTAAAGTCAGATGAGATAAAATAGGCAGGTGAATTAATAGTAAAATTAACACAAAAACACTTAGTGACGGTTTTTTTACACACGGTTAATTAGTTTTGTGACTACTTAGTTTGATGCTCAGAAAAAATAGCGCTGCTGATGAGGAATTAATTTCCGAAATGGCCATACAGCTCATTAAAATTGTTGCAGCTGGAGTTAACATATGTATTATGGTCTCATGTTCATTTGCTCCATATCCTTTCATAAAATACGTAGTAACTCATGTAATTGCTTATATATATGTTAGCGACAATAAGCAAAATCAGGCATTAAGCCTATTTCCTAGGCAATAAGCTAATGCCTAGGCAGTAATNCCTCGGAGGAGGTATGAACATAATCAACAGCAAGTTTTAAAGGGAACCATACATGTTTGATGTGGTAAAGTTTGGCTCCGATTGGTCGCGTGATGTCTGAGAAGATTTTTGAATGCATTTTCTATAGGGTTTTATGTTCAACTATGTTATTAACTAGTTGTCATCTTTGATTTGGTATGAATAAAAAAATATAAATTTTAAGGCGTCATTAAATGGTTATTGTGGTGAAATTTAATTGGATTTGTCAAGCGGTTTCAGACTGCAAAATTTATTAATACATGTGCCATAGGGAACAACGGCAGTAGAATACCGAAGGAACAAGGGAAGCGATGACTACAAAAATCGAAGTCCAAAGACATGGCAGAAACGGTAACAGATAAAAACAAAGACAAAACAAGGACGTGAGACAGCTACAATGCACGGAAATAAAAAGATAACATTAAGAACTAAGGCACTCATAGTGTGAACTCCCATGAAAACCGGGAGTGACATCAGGTGCTCCGGAAGGGTAAGCATGTCCTGCTCCACTAGCGACACCCGTCACACTATCAGTGAGGTATATATTGTTTTGAAAGTACTGAATTTAGGCTGATTGGAATTGCCATTTTCTAACCCTTAGACAAAACCAATATAAATCCATGGTACGTGTTACTTCTCTAACCCTCAAACAGTACCAAGGTAAAAATTTGAAAAGCTGTTGTAAGTCTCTTAAGTATTCAAACATTAACCAGGACAAATCAGTAGCACGAACATAATAACGAAGACAAAACTTAAATCTTACAGTATGATATACAAAACAACACAAAAAAACTAAAACCACTAATAGTGTGAACTCCCATAAAAACCGAGAGTGACATCAGGTGCTCCGGAAGGGTAAGCATGTCCTGCTCCGCTAGCGGCACCCGTCACACTATCAGTGAGTCCTATGTTAAGTTATTTGTCCCCTGGTAGCCATCTTGGATCAGGTGCAAATAACTAAAGGAGTAAGCCAATGTCTATTGTGACTAAACTTTGGAGTAGGGGCGATAGGCCTGAAAAATAAATTTGGTTGAATTCACAGAATTTTCTCATTGAAATATTTTATGGGCATGGCTTTTCAGTAAACAGTAACAGTTCTCAAATATTGATGTATGATTACTGCGTTTTTCAGCGTAGAGCAAGGGACAAATTGAAGATTTTGTCGAAAAATGACAAATTTGACCAATTTTGACTACTTTTTCTGTATAGGAAATATAGAGCACATGCAAGAACCACAAAATATTTATATGAGAGGTTCAATTCATTTGTACCAATAAGTTGGTAAATTATCTAATTGGTTCTTGAATGTGCTCTATATTTCCGACGAGGACAACTGTACGAAAATCTGCCAAATTCGGTATATTTCTATGAAAATTCTCAAAAGTAGCCTTCTCATGACGTCAGAACTGTACCTATTGTGACGTCATTGGTTCTAACTTTTGTATTTTTTCTGTTAATGGGATCTCAACTTTGAAACGAACATGAAATAAAATCTTGAGGCGCAACTTAGAAATTCACTTGAAGCTTGGGCAAAATCAACCCCTTATCGCACCTTGTCCTTTGTTTAAAATTGGTCCAGTATATTCAGAGAGAAGATTCTTCAATAAAAAAAAACGTCAAGTGTTTGAAACGGCCTTCATTGGCTTAAGTCAGATGAGATAAAATAGGCAGGTGATTTAATAGTAAAATTAACACAAAAACACTTAGTGACGGTTTTTTCACACACGGTTAATTAGTTTTGTGACTACTTAGTTTGATGCTCAGAAAAAATAGTGCTGCTGATGAGGAATTAATTTCCGAAATGGCCATACAGCTCATTAAAATTGTTGCAGCTGGAGTTAACAGATGTATTATGGTCTCACGTTCATTTGCTCCATATCCTTTCATAAAATACGTAGTAGCTCATGTAATTGCTTATATATATGTTAGCGACAATAAGCAAAATCAGGCATTAAGCCTATTTCCTAGGCAATAAGCTAATGCCTAGGCAGTAATATTATTGACTGAAACGATTCAGGCATTAGTCATAAAGACTAGGAAATAGACCTATTGCCTGATTAAAATGGCCAGGCATTAGACTTATTGCCTGGTGGCCCTTTTACCACGAAAAAAGACTAAATATACAACATTTCATTATGCAAATCAAAACAAGATGGGCTGTTGGAAACGACAGCCATCTCCACACTTGGCTGTTAAAGTTTTTACCCTCAGAGTCCACAATTTTCACAATCTATAGTAATGACTGTCGGAAACTACAGTGATCCCTGCACTTCCTGTTTGACACAGAAAACAGTTGCGATAGACCCTAGGCATGATAATTCTTGATATTTTGAAATAATATTATCGATGGTCAATATTTTTACTTAAAGAAATTCTATGGTAAATGGTTGTTAGTTAAAAAAAGAGTGGTCTATGAGACTTCAGGGAAATATACCAATTTGGAATGTAAAATTTTGGAAAACTAATAGGTGATTTGCCAATTACCGACTTTGGTTCCGTTCTTTAAAATTTTGACTCAATCAACGTCACGTGACACCGGACAGGTTGTCACATTTACCGAAGAAACCCTTATAAATCAGCATTCTGGTATATGAAATCTATTGGGATATAAAGCAAATCAAACAGGCACATAAAAGGTCATATTATTTTGATAAAGTTAACCAAAGTCGATTTTGTTGTCTTTGAGACTTTCAGGAAATAAAACAAAAATGGATTCGGAAAACTTTGAGTGAAAATGTCTGTCAGTCTAGACGTATTGCTGCTTAATACAATTTTTAAAAATAAGTGGTTTTTGACAATTTCAGGAAATTCACGAATTACAAAATACCGAAAGTATTGTGGATTTAGTTTCTGCATGTGCAATTCGACAATTTATGTCTCTTCAGTGCAGATCAACATTTAGAATCCATAAACCCAAATATGTGTAAAACCTGACAGAGAACAAATTACCAATAGGACCTAAATTGGAAAGCTAAAATAAGCTAAGGACAGGGACAAAGACAGCTAAAGACGAAATTTGGAATAAAATTTCTTTGAAATCTAATAAATGAAACTAACAAATTTTAAAAGTATGGTTGCTTAATAGAATTAAAAAAAATAAGAAGTTTTTGACACTTTCAGGAAATTTACCAAAATTGATATAAAATATTGCGAAAAATGTTAGTTCTAACTGAAGAACAAAATACAGAGGTAACTGTAAATTTACTATGGTTCAATATAGAATTACATTGTTTTGTAGAATTATATTGTTTAAATGGAATTAAGTAATTTGAAAATAAGTAAATCAAGTAAAAATGATTGTTCTACTAGAAACAGTTTCTAGAAGAATTGTCAATAGACAAATTAAAAAAAATATATCTTAAACTCCTATACATTTACCTGCTACTTTTGTAATGAGATATTTTGTTCTAGGATCAGAAAAAAAAACATCAAATCTTGTTGAAAAATTATATTCAGCAGATGATTTCTTTTTCTGTATAGTCGTTTCCTTTAGTAAATCCTAAATTTCATAACATGTTTCTGGTTTTGCTGATCAAACCAAAAATATGGGGTTACAGAATGGGTTTATACTGTTTTAGCACTATTTGATGTTCTCTTTGTTCGAAGATTAAAATTAAATGATTTTGTTTAATAAGAATGATGTCTTTATTTCATTTCAGAACATTTATTACTGCCTAGGAAATAATCAGAATTTGACATTAATAACTTCAGGCAATAAGACTAATGCCTGTAAAATTTTAGGCAATAAGTGCCTAGGCATTAGCATATTGCCTAGGAAATAGGCTTAATGCCTGATTTTGCTTATTGCCGCTAACATATATACTAACTTTATTCGCCAAGTAGCTGTTAAGTATATTAATTTTTGACCGCACGACACACTTATTTAATTGGAAAGATTTTCTCATATTAAACACGTCACGTCAATCGGTAGTTACAAACGGATAAGTAACCATCCTGGATTTCCGTATTTGTAATGTAATACATCGGAAAACGAAAAAAGGGGTGAAATGTTATTTCTCTAACCTTCGAACAATGATGGGATGACGGTTTTGTTATGCAGTTATTGTAATGGTAATGGCTTAGTATATGGGCAAAAACAACAAATATCTGTACCACACAACAAAAATGAATAATGATTTTATTTCTTCGTTTATTTTCTTTTTACAGAATAAATAAACAAACACAATATTAAAATACAATGCCAAACTATCTAAACAAGCATTTGTATGGGAGGGCTTAAAGAACACGCAGATTGGAAGTTGAAATTGTTTGAAAGACCGAAGGGGGTCTCGATTTTTTTTTTATTTTAGAAATTTGAATAGGCATTTTTATGGGTTATAAAAAGGAAGGAACAAAGTACATAATGTATGTGGTAGGGTCGAAGGCCAAAACCTGCAGATTTCTAGATACTTCTTATACCATCAAAAATTTGCAATTGATTTGTTGTACCTAATTTGTAACACAAAATGGCCATCTGCATAAATTAAATTTTCCGTAACTTCTGTATTTTGTTATTTATTAATGACCTATTATTTTTTATTAAAAAACCTATCAGTTGAAAATTACAATATCTGTAAGGGTTTGAAATTTGATAAAACTAAGGAGTATCTGTTCTTAGTTGATTTAGGTGTTATTTTTAAGACAGTTAGGTTATGTGTGAGCTTTTTTAGATGCTTTGATTACAGGTCGTTCTAATGCTTTAATTTTTATCTGCACTGAAGAGACAAAAAGTTTCGAAATGGACATCTGCATATATGTTTATGAAAAAGAAAGGAAATGGGGTAAATGTCAAGGAGACAACATCCCATATCCAGGTTAAAACGACCCAAAACAAAACATCTAGGGGTCACCATATGGTCTTCAACACAGTGAGGAACCTCACACCATATAGTAAGCCCTAAATGGCCTCGAAAAGGTCATAGAAGGGGCCAAAAAAAGGCAGTAGAATACTGAAGGAACAAGGAAAGCGATGACTACAAAAATCGAAGTCCAAAGACATGGCAAAAACGGTAACAGATTAAAAAAAGACAAAACAAGGACGTGAGACAGCTACAATGCACGGAAATAAAAAGATAACATTAAGAACTAAGGCACTCATAGTGTGAACGCACATGAAAACATGTTTCAGAGTAATTAATTGAATTAAAGTGCTTCGTAAGAAAAGGGGTGATCAATGTGCCTGAATAAACAGTGCGAAAGCATTTTAACCACTTCTTTTTCACTAATCAATTCAATTCAATTAAATGCTGTTAAACATACTTTAATTGGCATAATGACCAGTAAATAAGAAAAACAAAACTATATATGTCTAAAAATAAATACTGACATCCCACCATTAAAATAAAATGTAAAACTCATGTTTATTTAGCTACATTAAGGCATTAAGGCTACATACATCAATTAGTTCATAAATGTATTTTTGTTCTACATGCGAAATACATCGGCCAACGAAAACCGAAGCAAGAACGAGGAAAGGGGAAATTCTTAAATCATAAACAAAAAATCACGGCAATTCACAGCAACACGAATTGAGACAGTATGACAAAGACATAACAAACAAACAAAAATGATCAAAAACGCCACAAAACTAAAGCACTAGCAGTGTGAACCCCTATAAAAACTGAGGTATCATCAGGTGCTCCGGAAGGGTAAGCATGATCTGCTCCACGAGGGGCACCCGTCACACTGCCGGTGAAAAGTCCGATTTTGTCACAGTCGGTGTTAGTCAGTCCGGTAACAAACTCTAGATCTACCCAAAGATATCTGTTCTCATTTGTGAAACAACAACATTGTAATGGTCTGTCAAATCGTAGTGACGACCCTAAAACTTCTGTAGTGACAATTACAACAGTGACTGAACATACCCTTTATAAGTTTTTGAGACAGCAATTTTGATCTGTTGACAAAATCGCTGTACAAACTACAGGCACGGCAATAGCGAATGAGTTGTGAAATGTACACGCCATATGCCGGAGAAGTGGGAATATTACTGTTCAAAAACGGGAAGTTCACTATTGGAAAGTCGAAATCATCACGCTTGTCGTTAAGTTTTGTTTTCAGACGTCCAGAGTTGTCAGTGTAGAGGTATAGGTCCAGGTATGATGCTGATGATGGTGTATCAGTGGTCTCTTTAATTTCGAGTTCATTTGGGTATATAAGATGAAGGTCATCCTTAAATTGAGGATTATTCAATGAAAGAACATCATCTATATAACGGAAACTGAAATTAAAGGATTTGGCTAGCTTGTTGTCTTTTTTTCTGAACTAGGCCTTGTATGAACCTGGCTTCATACGAATAAAGAAACAAATCTGCTAAAAGTGGCGCACAATTAGTTTTCTTTTTATTGATCTTGTGCGAGGTATTTGTTTACTTTTACTACATAAATTCCGATTAGATTGTATTCCAAAACTGACCTGAGTTATCGATCTTTTGTCACTTTAAATACATGTATTCGCCAACTGCAAATCGTAGCCACAGTCGTTTGATCACCCTGCTTTACAAAAAAATAGACTAGGTTCGAATCTTGGACTGGGAAATTTTTCCTACATGAAACTTAAACTTCATCTAATATCAAGTTGAAAAATTTCAGAAGGTCAAAGTTAAGCAAACGACATATTTTAATGAATATGCATAAAAATTAACGAGTTTATTAATTCGAGGTAAATAATTCTGGGTAAGTAAATAATTTGAGGAAATCAGTTAAAGTGCTTCGAAATCTAAAGAATCAAAGGAAAGACGAAGAGAGATGGAATAGTCAAAGGCATTAACACGAATTAAAGTGTCTTGAATAAGAAGTGAAATGCTTATAACATGTCTTTAATGATAGTTAATAAATAGTTAAAAAAATCACTTGGAAGTATTTTAGTGAGAATATCTTGATATTTTAATATCATCCGTATCATATTCAATAACAGTACGTGGAGACAATTATCAAAAACATACATAATTAAAAAAATTAAATCTAAAATAATCTAAACAAAACTTTTGTCAGAATATTAAGAAAAGAACAAAAACTGATGATTAATGAATATATCACGAAATACTAGTAGTATACCTTTTTTACTCCATATCTCTTATTTTTGCACTTTTAATGTGCAAACATAATTAATAACACATATATTAACATTGTATTTTTAATATCTTCAAGAAATACAATCTGCAATCTATTTTGTGGCAAAAATTAAAAAATGAAAGTTCCTGGATATTTCTTATGACCTTTTCATCTGTACAAAAAAATATAAGTATCAAAAATATTTTTGTTCATAATTTAAAACAATTACTGAGGCAAAATCAATGTACAAATCTGAATTTTCCGTATATTTTGATAACCATCTTAATCAAGTAATGTAGCATTCTGCTAGAAAAACAGTAAATGTGTAATGTCTTGATCACTTTACTTGAAAAAAATGATTTTTAATTAATGCTGGAACATCAAATTCCAAAATGACGAAAACTTAGGATTGCTAGATATTTTTTATCACATCTGATAGGCGTGGAAACAATTTTACTTACACTTGCAAAATATTCCATGTAAATTTCATTAAATAATACAAGTTCTTATAAACGTACAAATAATTTTAATGCCCAACTTATATAAATAACATTTGTGACTTGTAATGTAATGTCGAAAGTCATTCTGAAATAAAATGTAATATGAACAATGATTAAGAGTTTAATAAAGTAATTTGAAACAATGCAAAGGGAGGGGGGATCAGGAAATTCGTAGACCAAAGATTCTCATTGACGATTTTTTATACAGCCAAATACAAAATACAACTAGAGGGCTCTCAGGGGCCTATATCGCTCACCTGGCTTTCAGTTGCCACAATCGTGGTAACATAACATTGTAAGTTATACAGCTGATCTTCAGTCTCAAACTTTAGTACCTAACAACACAAATATCTTGAACAGTATTTAAAGTCTGATCATGTTTTACTATATTTCTTTGTTGGGCTTTTTTGACAAAAAAACATTCTTGCTAAGGACCACTTTCGACACAAGTTTTGAAATCGAGACGTCATTTTATAAAGGCGGTCATCCAACAATTTTCAACATCCGTTTTGAAGTCGCAACATCAATATCTATTTGGACAAAAAAATTTCAATGAAATAGGACAATGTTGAAATTTCCCGCCTTTTTTGGCGGCCATTTTTAACATCGTTTTTTAAGTTGCGACATCAATACCTATTTGGGAACCTAATTTCATTGAAATCGGACAATGTTGAAATTTCCCGCCTTTTTGGCGGCCATTTTGAAAATGGTGGTCAACGAACAATTTTTAATATCAGTTTTGAAGTTTCAACATCAAAACCTCTTGAGAAACCAAATTTCATTGAAATCGGACAATGTTGAATTTTTCCCGCCTTTTGTGGTGGCCATTTTGAAAATGGCAGTCAATGAACAATTTTCAACACCCCACAGCATGGCAAACATTTCATCATTTTACACTTAATCTTCATCTTCTAGTTTTGGAAATGAAAAACGAAAAATACGAAAATTAAAAAAATTCGGTGAAAAAAGGGCAATAACTCCTACAAGGGTTTATGGATTATCTTCAAAATTTCAGAGTTGGTAGATCTTGATATGCTGAACATTTTTGCAATTTACGCTTGACCTCTATCTGTTACACTTTTTGAAATAAAAGATAGAAAATGCAAAAATTTTGAAAATTTTACGGAAAAGGGCTATAACTCCGAGATGGGTTTTCAGATTTTCTCCAACATTGCACAGTGGGTAGATCTCATCATGCTGATCATTTTCACTTCTGTCAGATTTTTGATATCTGTAACAGTTTTCGAGTAATTTGCAAAAAAAAACTGCAATTTACCCCATGTTCTGTTTTCAGTTACAGCGGCCATGTTGGTTGGTCTATCGACATAAAAATCACAAATTTGAAAGTGCATACCCTGGCGATGATTCAGGCCAAGTATGATTAGTATTGGCCCAGTAGTTTCAGAGGAGAAGATCTTTGAATAAAAGTTAACGGACGGACGGACGACGGACACCGAGTGATGGCGAAAAGCATCACATGGCCTTTGGCCAGGTTAGCTAGAAAATAACAATATACAAAAATATTAGCAGAATTAAGGTGAAATTCATTATACACAATCATATATAGATATCAATGTCAAAAAAATTTGCCTAGAGAGGTTGAAATGAGTCAACCGTCTAATATTTACAATTTTCGATTAGGCAGCATCACTTTATCATCAAGAAATTATAGCTTTTCAATGTTTCATCACAATTTACGGTCTTTCTGTATATTCTTCACTGACGAAAATGGACAATACAGGTACGTTCGAGAAACCTCTCTGTGATTGCAAACTTGCGACACAATCTTCTTTGTCCAAACTACTTCCGACCGAAATACAAAAACTTTCTTCATATCCATAATCAGTATCCAGTTTCTGCAATAAGGCATTGCCAATACTTTTTTTCAGGTGAGTCGTCGTGTTCTTCTTATGTTTTGGTAATCATGGACTGCAAAATAAATTATACAATGGATTATATTACTAATCTTTCCAAACCAAAAAATATACTTCGTGTTAACTTTTAAAAGTTAAAAATGTATTACTCCAAACAGCTGTTGTATACTGCCGTTTCCATTTGTCAACACCATTTATTGTTAAGTTGTTTATCCCATCCTTTATTATTATACCCCCTTGAAAAGGGGGGGGGGTGGGTGGTATGTAATGATGGGGTTGTCCGTCCGTCCGTCCGTTACACCTGATGGTACCCATCTCTTATCCGTTACTCCTCCTGAACCACTGAGGAGATTTTCATGAAATTCTAACGCAGTCTTTATGACATCATGTAGATGTGCACCCCCTATTACAGAATTAAATTTGATTGATATTTGGGGTTTCCCATAGCAAAACATGGACTTAGCCATTACATTACAAGTGGGTACCCATCTCTTATCCGCTACTCCACCTGAACCACTGAATAGATTTTCATGAAGCTTTAACACATTCTTTGTGACATTATGTATATGTGCACCTCCTATTTCAGAATTTGATTTATTTTTTGGGGTTTCCAATAGCAAAACATGGACTTAGCCATTACACTATAAGTGGGTACCCATCTCTTATCCGCTTCTCCACCTGGACCAATGAATAGATTTTCGTGAAACTTTAACACAGTCTTTGTGACATACTGTAGATGTGCACCTCCTTTTTCAGAATTTGATTTGATTGACTTTGCCATTACATTACAAGTGGGTACCCATCTCTTATCCGATACTCTTCATGAACCACCGAAGAGATTTTCATAAAACCTTAACAGTCTTTATGACATAATGTAGATGTGCACCTCCTCGAAGACTATTTCTGAATACATATGTGTTATAATTAGAGGAGCCAAGCAAACCTAGCATATCCCATGCGATTTTCATTACAGGATACCAAAATCTTAAACCCTCTTCCAAAGTAAAAAATGCAATAATGCTAGACAATGCTTCTGTTAGAATTAATATTTGTACCATGTTTTGTGAGAAAATCTGTTTATAGTTCAAGATGACTTATGCTGACAAGCTCTTACGGTAGCTATTTCTAAGTTCAACAAGTGCAAGAAAAAGAATGCGTGCATACCTTTTAATCTGCACATCGACACCATAAACTTTTATAATGAAAAACAGCCAATCAAAGATTGCGATCCCCCGCTACCCCTTTTTGGACCCCCTCCCCTTGTAAAAAAAGACAAGTGTTTTTGAAACTGAAATTAATCATTGTAACTGTTAAACACCAAAAAGATATGGTTGTTAGGTAGAATTCCAAAAAATAATGGGTCTTTGAGAGTTTCAGGAACTTTACCAAAATTAGAATTAAAGATTTTTGCAACCTGGCTGTTGAAAATTAATTTGGCACCGGGGTCTACATTCCAAAATGCATATACTAAGTAATCGAACTTGCATACAAAGTTTAAGCTTCCAAACGTGAATACTTCAGAAGATTTCGCTTATTACTGGATATCTCTAAATACATTTTCGCTTATTTTTCCGCCCTGAGGGCAAATTTCAAAATTCCAAAACCTTCGGCACAGACAACTTTTATAGTGTTACTTATACCCTTATTACAAGGTTTCTGCGATTTAAGGTGTAAGAGGAGTTCCAGCGGAATCGATTTTTTCGTTTTTTTGGACACCCTAGAGTCCATGCCCTGAGGGGTCATACCAAAGTTCCGACACCCTCTGTGAAGTTGCTACATAATATGTGACTCCATATCCGAGTTTCAACTTTCTAGCCCAAATGGCCTTGGAAATTTCTTCAATTATTGGATATCGCGAAAATTCGTTTTCGCCCATAATTTGCCCCTAGGACGTTTGACCTAAATTCCGAATCCACAGTGCGCTACTTCTGATCATACTCTAGTATGGTGCCAAGTTTCAAATTTGTATCTCTTATAGTTCCAGAGCTATCAGGGAGCATTACAAACGCACGTACGTACGTACGTACGTATATACGGACGGACTGCATTACAGAATTCGCCCGCTTTCGCTAAGCGGGGGGATAACTACAGATTTTCGATACCTTTTAAGTGGAGTGTTTTTGATTGTTTGCACTGACACTCTGTCAAATTTCAAAGTTTGGAATAGGAATAACTTTCAGAAAAAATACTGTATCAGAATTGCGTTTGAAAACGCACATCTACACATTTTTTTCGTCGTCGATTCCTACATGATGACTTCAAGATGAAGAACAACAATAAAAGCGTTGTTCCATTGCTGTGTTTTACCATGTATTTGTAGAGATTTTGTCTCATTTGCATTTACTCCATATCCCTTCATTGTTAATGAAATTTTGAAGAGTGCTTTCAGAGGGATTTCATTGACAATATAATGAGTATTGGACGAACGGACAACGACGACTTGTATACCTTCTGTACCGACTTAATTGAAACATTTCAAATAAGAAAAAAAACATACTAGAATAACTGACAAAGAACTTAACCATAAACTCGAAACATGATTCTATAATACAGAAGATCCTAAAGACGGATATGTGATTCGACTCTTAAAACACTTCAAAGCAATATTAAAGACATCAGTGTCTGCGACTTGAGATTGCTTTTGTTCCGACATATAATCGTGGATTTTACTCCTTAGTTTTTCGACGTCACTGAATAATAATTGGAATGTCAAATAAACCAGTATATAAACCATAATTTACTCAGTCATTAAATTCAGCATTTATAGGAGACAAAACGAATAAGTCAATAGACACGAGTTGTCAAAAAGGTTTTAAGAACGTAATTTACAATTTCATGATGTAGTTATCTATTACAACTGAGTAGATGACTACCTGGGATTTAAAGCGAATACCAGCCTAATAGTTCAATACTTTGGTGCTGGTCCCAAAATTTATTAATGTGGAAACCTGATTTCTCTGCATTTTAGGAAGTTTCGTTGAAAAATAGGAAATATCCTCCTCATCCGAAGCTCTGTCTTTGGAGTTATTTGTTCTCCAACAGCTCTTCTACATATATATTATATTAAACTTCAAAATATATTGATTTGATCTGCGCTTATGAGACATAAGGTGACAAAATCACCGACTACAGAACCAAAATTTACCAGCGACATATAGATATAAGTTAATTCGAATTCTTACCAATAATATCTGGAATGTTTGATTTTTGTTGTCTTGTATGAATCAAATCTACTGTAGAGACAGAATTTTCACCCGAGTTGTCTGGATTGTTTGTGTTTTGTCCGCTGCATGTGTTTTTGCTTTGAAGACCTGCCCCTCCTGGGGTTGAAACCTTTCTATCATTTTCATAATGATGTGGTAAAGTCCTTTGAGGTGATGTATCCCTTGATGAAGAAGCACTCATTTCTAAATACTGTGTTATATCTATAAATCAGTAAATAAAATGTAGTACTTCTACGTAGCAATCAAAATTGTGCATAATAATCATTATTACAACATACAATGAAATGAAAAAAAAAATTAAGGGTGGTAAATGGGGGTAATAACAAAATTACCGAATAGAGTGGTCAATAGCCGAAGTCCATGAGACAAAAAGACGATTCATATGGAAAACACCGCGGTAAAATTGTCAACCGCAATGGTCGTGATTTGGTACAGACATTTAAAAAGAAATGGTGGGTTAAACCGGTTTTATGGCTAGCCAAACCTCCCCTTCCCTTGCGGCAGTGTCCGGAATCAACCTAAAAGCAACTAAAACTGAAAATTATATAGCCGAAAGATCGATGGACAACACTTAACTACGATTTTTTTATGGCGCTCTTCATTTGCTATATACATAAAGTTATCACAACACTACAATCTAAGTAATATTGCATAGGGGCCAGTAAAAAATGAGTAAAGTTATTCGTTATTCGAAATTAAGCAATGAACTCCAGTCAAACTGATGCTAGCGGCTGCAAAGGCCCCGTGATGAAGATCTTGAAAATGAAGAACAACAATAAAAGAGTTTTTCCTTTGCTTGGTTATACCATTAATGAAGAAACACTTACAATAGCCGAACATAACAAACACATGTCACAATCAATCAGGAACCACACAAGAAAAACAATTAAATGACAAAAGACAAATATAGACAACAATAGGAACTCGGGATAGCCGGACTTGGTACCGGCACTAGCAACAGCCAGCAGTAGGATTAAACCGGTATATGGGTACCCAAACCTCCCCTTTTTATCCCGTTTCCCTTAAGTATAATAAACATACAAATAAAACCCAATACAGGTAGACCACTAACTCTAAGACTCTTGAAAAGCCGCTAAACTGCCGTCTAATTCAAGGAGCCTAGTCTGCTGGTAAAACATTGTCGCACTACGGAATAATAATCTAATTCAAAACTTCCTGAAGGGTTTGGTACAGAATCATCATGGATTTCAGTAGACATCGGTAGTATCAGTGAGAGGCCAGTACATAATTGTAAAATCCTCAGGTCATTGGATCCCAAAGCCAATTTAACGGAATCATGAAGAATATCCGGTCAGTATTCCCTATTACGTACAGAATGTAAGTTACGTCCCAGTTTTTCTGGATTGTTTATCATTTTTTGACATATTTTAACAACATTTCCGTAAAAACGAGGGTGAGAAATGCCTTTAGTAATAAGCTGTTTCTGAGTCCCATTATATTTAGATACCAAATGTTCATATCTTCTATAAAACTTCTTAAATGTGTTTATCAAGCTATGAAATCTGTAACCTTGTTGTAATAGTTTGGATGTGATAGTAGGGTTACGTTCACTAAAGTCGTCAAGAGTACATCAGAAGCATGCAAGATATATACACCTCGTATGATAGTGCTGCAGGAACGTCGCCATCAAGAAAAGGGAAATTAGTAAAAGTGAAATCAAAATCATCCCTTTATCATAAAATTTTATTTTGAATTTTTCAAGATGCAACGATGATAGTAAGATCGAGAAATGGGCAGTAATATAATATTATGTATTTCTAGAGACTTTGTCTCATGTATATTTACTTTATATCATTTCATTGTTTATTTTTATGAGCTCATTGTTGAAGCCTCATGATGACTTAAAGATGAAGAACAACAATAAAAGCGTTGTCTCATTGCTTATCTTGCCGTGTACTTGTAGAGGCTTTGTCTCATGCGCATTTAATCAATATGCTTTCATTGTTCATTTAACATTGAAAGATAAAATAGCGGTAAGAGAGAAGGCACCCCAACTTTCGTTTTAGTTAAACAGAACATGACAAAGCGGGTAAAGGCAACTTTATATGGGTTTGCTAAGCTAAAAGTAATCACAGATATATATAACAAATTGTCTTATTTGAGGAATAAAACTAGTATGACGAAAACAAAGCTTACCATTTCTATCCAGAGTAGGTTCATCATAACGATGTCGACTACTTGGACTTCTACTTCCTAACGTGTGATATCTTCCGGGTACGCTTAGTTGTACAGAGGCATATGTATGGTTTGAAACTGCAGTGGAGACGTCATCAACAGATATTTCATCATCGTTTCGTCTGTAATAAAGTATTTACCTCATTTTTAAAATAAGAACTTAATTCTGAATTTTTAACCTCTTCTGTTTATTTTTTGTAAACCTTCAGATGGTTCAGAGAGGTACATGTTTCAATATAATTTTTTACCTTTTTCATGTCTGGATGTGACTAAAAATATCTAATGTAATATTGTATCCCAATGTCTCTCAGTATTGAGAATTTGTACGTCACCAGGGATCACATATGAGTGACAGGAGATGCCTACTCTTCCGGAACACGGATTTTACTCCCTTTATTTCATTTCTTGTCAGTTTCTGATCATTACTGAATTTGGTTTAATGTTTTAGTTACACCTGTAGCTTGGCTTTGTTTTCTTACTTTCTGAAGCTGAAAGCAACCTCTTAAAAGAGGCAATAAAACACTTAAGGTGTCTCAGTGGTATTTTCCCGCCATTTTTGTCTAATACTTGTTCATTTAGGTTTCATTCATTAAGAAATTTAACAAAATGTATTTTTTGCGCTTAAATGCACGGTGACCCCCAAATTTTATTTCATATTTTGAACAATGATAAAATTATGCTTCCGAACAGAAAATTTCACAAAATTCTATAATAGGAAATTAATACCCTGCCGACACCTTAAGATGCACGAAGACATAAGAATATTATCAAAAGTTCACTTGATAACTTAACACGTGATCTTCAGGACGAACCCTTTGGTCACTTAACCTCTTGCTGGGAGGTGTTTTATCAAGTCACATTCTAGTTAGGTTGATAATTGCACAGCGTCACCAAGTTCGTTAATGTACTCACCGTAAGCTTTCACTGACAGACACTTCATAATGTCACAATCTACTTGTGTTGATAATTGTACAATTGTTATGATTTGGATTGAATTCTTAAGAACAGATGACGATAATGATAGTACTTAGTAAGTAATTGGTACATGTGTCTGCACTTAAAACAAGTCTTTGATCTCTTTTTTGAGAACGAACATACCCATCTTAACTTACAAATTAATCTTTCCTTCCCGGATTTTACAAGGACAATACTATTTTGACATTGAACCACAAAAGGAGGAAACTCTTAACTTAAAACATGATATAACTTTAACCACTGTAATATTAGATTATTATAAAAATATTAAAAGCATGTCATACGTCAGGCCAATCACATTATAGCTTTCTGATGAAGCCTTGTTTACCGTAGAAAAAAAAGGAAGAAAAACTCGTCATATGTACTGTCTGATACAACCGAACCTGCTTTCAATTTGAGCTTTGTAGGATGAACGTCCGACAAATGTCTCTTCAGTGCAAAAAAAAATTAATTAAATAAAAAAGATAATAAATAAAGCATCCAGAAGACCAAAGAAACAAAAAAATTAATAAATAAAGAAAAAAAAAATAAAATAAATAAATAAATAAAAATAAAATAAAACAAAAGTATTAAATATATGTTGTAAACAAATAGCGAAAAGAGTCTTGAAGGAATGAGGTATTAGCACAGCTCATTGTGGAAGCCCTCAAGGTGACTTCAAGATGAAGAACAACAATAAAAGCATTGTTTCTTGGCTTGGTTCTACAATGTTTTTGCAGAGACTTTGTCTCATGTGCATTTACTCCATATCCTTTCATTTTTAATTAGAGTAGGGACAATATATAAATACATGGACGAACGAATATCGGAACAAAAAAGCAGAAAATGGAGTGATTCTGAAATTAAAAACAAAATAATAATAATAATAAAAATGATAATTAATAAATAAAAAGAGAGAAAGAAAAACAAGAAATAGAAACATGAACGTTTAGATGTAACAAAAACGAAGACAACATGACAAAGGCAAAATTAACAAAGTTTTGCACGTGCTATCCATCATGAAAAATCCGGTTTGTAGACAGTATTTGTAAATAAGGTCATGAAATAGGATGTACTCAGAAATGTCTTTTCTCGTTTGCGAAGTAGATACATTATAAAACTGTTAAATCTTTGTGACGACTGTAAAACTTCTGTGCACTGAACATAATCTTTTTTTCTTCTTTGTAATGAATTTATTGGCAAGAATTATCATACCGTAAAGCGGGTAATTTTCGCGTATTTTCGCGGATGGACTTAAATCGCGAAATTAAATTCCGCGAATATTTTATGAACTCTGAGGATATATATAGGATCTTTGATAATTCGCGAAAATTTAAACGCTTAAATATTTGGCATACATTTTCGACTCAAATCCGCGAAATTTTTGACCCGCGAAAATAACCCGCTATACGGTATACAATATTTACATACAGATATCGATAACCATTTTATAGCCTTAGGTAGTAGAACATAATCTTAGTGTATAACTTTTTGAGTAAGCAATTTCGTTCGTCGCTGTACAAATTAAAGGCACGATAATAGCGAATAAGTTGTGACAGGCAGATGGCATTTGTCGGAAAAGTGCTGATATTACTGCCCAAAATTGAGAAGCCCGTTATTGGAAAGTCGAAATCGTCATGTAAAGTTTGTATTCAAGATGTCCAGAGATATAGAGGCATGTCTGAAAAATTCCGTCATTGGTAGTCAAGTAGCCGTATCTGCAATGTTGAAGATTGGCCATGACCTAAAAAAATTGATTAGTTTCATGACACTTTGGCCAGAATAACATTTTTGATGAACAGGCAAATCCAAGCTTTTTTTTTTATCTTTATCTCAGACATCTTTTGTTAATCTTTATCTCAAACAGATTTCACTTGAAACTATTGAGCCTCTAAGGAGTATAAATCATTTTGTTAACTAGATTCTCGTTAGTTAGTCATTTAGGACTATAAGAATCCGATCTATCCTGTTATCATTTAGTATTTCTAAAGTTTCAATCTTCAATGAAACTGTAACAAATTCGACCATTCAGTTTCGAGTATTCACAAAGTCTTTATCAGGCGACACACTTTCAGTACAATGGTTAAACATGAGTTTTGATGAGGTTGTGTTTATGTTGGACTCGAGTTTCTAACTGATATCAAAGTGAAATTTGATTTGACTGTTTCTTTGCATGGAAGATAACTGAATGTAAATCGGTTTTACCTTGGAATTGTTCTCTGTCTTCCTTGAGCTTAAAAAGAACAAAATGGAAAATTTATAAGAATATCAAAGTAATTACAAACTAGTATGTCAATTGTTCGATGAACAATTGATAGGTCTATC
>MJUU01010901.1:0-16973 GCA_002080025.1 Modiolus philippinarum
GCTTTTTTTTCGGGCAAATTTCAAGGTGTTTTACCAAAATGCCACTCTCTCCGCTGAATCAAAAATTAAACCTGGACAAATCAGAGATACGAAACCTTTATTAGCAATTCGGAAGACGTTATATATTTTTGTTATTCTGGAAAGGACTAAATTCAGAAATTTTAAAATGGCATCACTGCAGAAGCAGTGGAACCTCTGAAACCAAAATCTAATTTTGCGTGAGTTTCGAGAAAAAATAACTAACTGTCTGCCTATCGTTTAGACGTTTTGGGTCGGAAACCTCTAAATTTGCAAAAGTTTTCAAAGTTTCAAGGGGCATAACACTAGAACCACTTCAAGCTCTCAAACAGAAACTGAACTTGGTCTGAGTTTGTTTGCATTATCGCTTAAAAGTCATGGGTCAGAAACCCCAAAATGTCAAAATTTGAAGGAGCATACTTCTAGAATCACTTGGCTCTTATAAACGAAATCAAACTTAACTTGCTTATTAAGTTCAAAGACAGTATGCTATTTCGTTCACATATTATCGAACTTGGGTGAGTTTTTTAGTTAACAACTTACATACCAAGTTTGAAGTATCTTCAAAATAAAGCAAGCGGAATTTTCCCAAAAGGGGCAAAAGAACTTGTTCAAGCAGTTTCAGAGGAGCAGAATACATTTCCCAAGCTTTTAAGGGAAACACCAAAGGTCTTTGAATGCATTTTCCATAAAATGAGTTGCTCAATCATGTTCCTCGCTGGCGACAATCTTGACCTCTCCAGAATTATTGTGATATTTCCAACATGCTCAATAGTTTCAGAGGAGAAGATCTTTGTATGCATTTCCCATAAGGTCCTATAATAAACTGAGTTATCAGCTGGCAGCCATCTCGGATAAGAACGAACATAAAAATCTCATACTTTGAAGGAGACCACCAAGGGCTATTGTAACAAAGTTTAATTCCGATTGGTTCAGTTATTTCGGAGATCTTTGAATGCATTTCCAAAAGAGTTATATACTAAAATATGTTTTCTGCTGGCGGCCATCTTAGATGAAGCATGAAAATGAAAATTAAAAAAAAACTTTGAAGGGGATAAATTGGCTCAGCGGTTTCAGAGGTGAAGATTTTTTAATAAAAAGGTAACGACGGACAGACGGACACCAGTCACGGGAAAAGGTCATCCTGGCTAAATTTTTTATATCCAATATGATATGATTTTCTGATGTCCCAGTTATCTATGTAAACACTGTATTTATGATATGCAAAAGGTACAGTCAGAAAACACTAAATTTAAACATGGGATTTTTTTGTATTTGTATAATTATATCGAAACCATTATCAAAATAATATTCGTCGCTTGGAAGATATATTATGGAGTGGCGATTTCACTTTATCCTTTAGTCACATCACTCATAAAACATCCCACAACTCATAACCTGATATCATCACTCATAACGATTCACAAAATCTATAATCTCATATAACATGTTATCTTTTTAGTGTCAAAGTAACATATCAAGGTAAAAGTGTAAATATTACAATCGGACTTATAACAATATATGTATAAAATATTGCTGATGTTGAGAAAAAGACAAATTTCGGACGGTTTGTCAAAAATTTGACAGGTTCAGCCCCACAAAAACAGTAATTCAGCAAATCATACATTACCGTTGAATAAGATTTTTGTATGTATTTCATCCTTGACTTAATAGCGATCGAACTACATTCTCCGATTTTTCAGAACAAAAATACTTTACGGGTAATATGATGATAAATGTTGGTACTTGCATTTCGAAGCGGTGACCTCGATAACATCACTCATAACAGGATATTATCATCACGATTTTTCTTTCATAACAAAATGTTATGAGTTGTGAGATTGGTGCCCGTGATGATGTCGTCCATCTTTCCTTCCAGAAAATGTTATAGTCTCGCCTGTACCAGTCCACCTGCATTCACTTATTCCTAGGATATGTAATTTGTTTTCTTTCATTTCTCTCAAGACTTGTGCTTGCTTTCCTGTCTCGTACATAATACGAACATTCCAGAAGCCAATTCGTAGCTTCGTTCTCATATTCAGGATACTTCTCATGTTGTTAGCTTCCGGACGGATTTCACTAACATCATTCATATGCGCAAGATTCTGCTGGTATTCTGAATCTTTGAGAAAAGCTGTGTCATTGCTAATCCTTGTTTTTTCTTTACGGGTAGGGGAGATTACCCCCTTGCTCAGCCTCCAACTTGGTGGACCAGGGATTTATGTTCAAGGTTTCCTTCCTGTAGAATGGTTGCCTACCACAGCTTATGAAGCCACTCTCTCCAGTTTTTACATCAGAGCTTTCCTTCTCCTAGATGGGTAACTATCCCAAGCTAACAACTCTCATCTACTCGGTTATTTGACCCATAGCATGGGCAAAGTTGAAGAGTGTTAGAGCGTGGCCGCATGCCGGTGGGCCTACACACTGCATCTCTAGGACGCTTGCTGTTCCGAGATCCCTTCCAATTCATCCTTGGATACAAGATCTGAGTTACCGTCCATTACCGCGGGGAGGCATTGGAAGAGTCTTGGTAGTATGGAGGCTTTGTACTGACAAAGAAAGATTTACGCACTCGACTTTCTTTCCACAGAAGTAAAGTGTTTAAAAGAGCTCTTTTTACCTTTCTGTCAGAAATTGTGTACAAAATGGTAATTTGCGTGCAGTTTTCTAGAATTTTTACTGATTTGTTTTTTGAGATGTTGATTTCCTATAGAATTTATATATAACCTTATTGATAAGATATGGATGTGTTATCGTTACAGCATGTCTGACCTTTATGTAGAATACGTTTTGAAACGTTTGAGACAATCTGCAGACTTACAAAGTGCAAAATTTTAACTCAATTCTTTTAAATAAAAATACAACTTTTTTAATTCTATTTCGATTCAAAAGCTACAGACTTGTGTTTGTTATAAAGTGTGACATGCTTTAACCATAAACTACACACAGATACAAACATAAGTACAAATACCATAATATCAGATGTCGTATCGGCAATAATTTATAAAAAGAAAGGCAAAAATGGAAATTTTCGGAATTTTAGTTTTTCCAGATGTTCATTTTTCGCAAAAAGCAAACGAAATTATGTCTCAGATAGGATAAAATAATGTTTATATAATTTTTTTAAGAGAACATATTTTCATTTACATCGGGATATTCACGAAATAATCTGTTAAAACAGAAGTTGGATAATCAAATAATTGTTCCCCACATACAAAAATGTCTTTTTGATGTAAAAAGTAATTTTGCAAGAGAGCAGCTTTTTAGTTCAAAGTACATCAAAACTAACTTTGAACGTTGTTTTCTCATATTTACAAAATCTTTTAAAGTTCGTGGTTTCAAGTGGAAAGAGAAATAATATTGTTTTTGGTATCAATGTTTGAGATTCTAGAATTCGATAGAGTTTTCTGATTATATGACAAATGATTCATTATATCGCAGATATTTGATATCTATAGAGAATATAATTATAATTATCCAGTTTTTGTAGGGAATATCAGTATTTTATACATTTCTGGCTATCAAAAATATAATAGATTATCCCTGTCTAAAACAATACTTATTTACTGTATTTTGTTTATAAATAGTAAATACACATCGATATGCCACTTTTCATGATAAAAGTGCTAAAATTCATCTTATTGTTGCGGTCAAGGAAGTGGCAAAACTTTCAGTTCACCTAAATTAAGCTCTCTACCATTCATTGACTCGCCATCGTGGAAAGACATTTGTCAGGTTTTTACGTCCAATATATCTACAATGCAGACATTGCACATCGATGAACATAACACACTGTGTAAGCTTGGGGTGTTAATTTTGACGTCATTACAATATGAATTTTGCCCCTTCCTTGACCGCAGCAATAATATGATAAAATGTATGGTAAAATCTAAGGAAGACATCACAAATAGTTTGTATTTCAACATTATGACATGTATAAGTACGATTTTGCCATGGTTTTTGGATATCTGTTAGTAATTTCATATTTATAAACACAAACCCCAAGTTTCGTGAAAGCAATTCCTCGATAATAACCATGTTAACATTGTCAACATTCATGAAAAAAACCATGTCGAGACTTCAAAAATGCCTTGCAAGTATGGATGCAAAGACTGGGTAATTATTTAAAATGTCATCTGTTAAATCGATATATGAAAACGTTATTTGACGTAAACTTGAAAGGAAAAGGATAGTTAAAGTCTTCTTACGGCCCTCACCGAGATTAAAACAATACAATCTAGACAGCAGATTCTCCTTTTCCCCTTTTAATGGCTTTCATGAGTCAATATATGTAGCAGCAGACAATTCATGCCAATTTCGTCCATATTTTTACGTGGTACACGGCAAAGACAAATAAAAACAGTACTACAGCTGAGGTTGTGTTGGTCATTTCTAGTTTAATATAGCTTTATATAAATTCACAGTCAATCAGTTTATTTAAAGAAATAAATGTAGTCATATTGAGATGGAGGTGTAGAAATTTGATTATATATTACAACTCTAGGAAGTTACACGTGGAAAATTCGAAAATCTCACAATACGAAAATAACCATTTTGTATTTGTAGTGGGACAGTTGTACCAATTATTATATTTTCTTCTTAATCACTTATCAATCATTTATTTAAGATGTTTTAATTATTATACACAGATAGAGCGTCAAAGATTTTCTTACCTGTGTTTTGTTTGTACATGCACATACGACGACAAAGACTCTTCACTATTTGCGCGAAAGAAATAAACGCTAATCTTTTGAAAGTGAATAAATGAAGTAGTCAGTCTTCTCAATCGATATTATATAGCTTTTCTTCCGTGAGATTTTAGAGTTAGGTTTAAACCTAGACATCCCACCGTAAATTAACTTGTAGTCTTGTAAAATTCGTACACATTACGTATTATTGAATTAAGATGGTACCTTTCTGGGAATCAAACGGCTTTGGGGTGGTATTAACAACCAGTAGTCAGACACACACTGGCATATTTTGGTACCAGCCGATTTCAGATTCCACTTGAGATACTTAAGGTTAAGCTAGCTGCGTTTGGTCCAGCATAGTCAATTTACGCATACTCTGTCGAGTTGTCTAACACAGTCGTCATGTACACTGACAGTACGTCAAAAGTTGACACCACCACTTTACATGAACAAGACCAGGTGATCACCAGCCATGGAAACGTATCACAATCGGGGACATTCCCGCGTTCAAATACATGAACTAACGGAGGTTCATCGGGGGAGGTTCCCTCGGAACCTAGAATACGGACTTTTACCGAAAATTGGAAAGAACTCTTCAGAGAGCAACAAGAAAAACATATTGATAAACTTACCCCTCTCTGGAATATAGTTGAGTCCTTCGTTGGGGAGGTAAGCTCCGAAATGACAGAAAAAGCCTGGAAAGGCGTCTGATTTCCGCCTTAGGAAAATATCAACGACAGTCCGACATTTATGAGGAATTTCTACAAAGTGGGCGTACTACCGAGGCTAACAGAGACCTGGAATCTCATCAGGATCACTTTGACACAAACCAAAGGGTATACGACGATGCTCGGGAACAGCTACAGAATATCAGTGCTGAACTAGCCACGACATCGTCTACAGCCAAGATGACAGTTCGCTCTACACATAGATCATTGAAATCACATAGTTCACGGGACACGAGTCCCGCTTATTCGACAAGCTCGGCAAAACAAAAATGAGCAAAAGCAGACGGAGCCGGAATGAAAATGCTCTTTCCAAAAAACAGACGCAGCTTCTAAAACAAAAGGCCGAGTTTAAGGAGCAGACCGAAATTAAACAGGCAGCCCAAGAGCAGCAAGCCAGAATTCAACAGACCTAATTAGATCAACAAGCAAAACTTCAAATCAGAACGTAAACAAACTGAGTTCAAAGTAGAACTAGACCTATTAGCAGTAGAACAGGGGGCAGTTGTCGCCGAGGCCGAAGCATGAGCTCTCGAGCTCGAACACGAGGAGAGACGCCGTCAGGATCTGGATAATGCTCTATCAGATCTGACTATAGACCCCATGATACGAGTGAACGAATTCATTGCTGATCATGCTAGTACGGTTAAACTTGAAGTGCCCGAGAATATTGACACACCTGAGAAAAGTTTCATCAAGGCAACCGAACATGATCAAACGAGTCCTATCCAACCGGAAGTGACAAAATCTAAGAATGTCACCTATACACCTCCAGCGATGTTTTGTGGGGTCTCAGAAAATATACAATCTACGACCCCGCAGAATAAACCATGGCAACCCTTACTATTTCACAGCCCAGGGTGGTGTCCGCATGGTCAGGGTTTGATAACACATAACCCCATATCATCAAGTGATGACCCGCCAACGAGGATAACTGAACCCGACCTGTTAGGTCAACCTTAGATGCCAGTGCACCCAAGTTCACACCGGCAGTGCAACATGCACAAATCAAATATATGCCATTTACTGGTCAAAGCAGAACAGATGGTGGACAAACTCAGGATGTAACGAAGTTATTGCTACAGAGGGAGGCCTTGTCTACAGGCTTAACAAAGCTTAAGGACAAACCAGAGATTTATTTGGGTTGGAAATCAAACTTCTTAGCTACGACTGAAGAATCAAGCGTTTCTGAAAGGAAACAGCTAGACTTAATGGTTAAATGGACCAGAATCATCCAAACACTCTGAAAGCATACAAATGTGTAATGCTGATAATCCGTCATTTGGTTTAAAGGAATTATGAACACGTCTAGATAAATTATACGGCACGCCTGAGATGTTAGAGGCTTCATTAAAACAGAAGTTGGATAAATTTCCGAAACTGACGAATGAAGATTCTAAGCGTCTTTATGACCTACACAACATCCTAACTGAGATCCAGTTTGTCATCGCCATTGCTGAAGTGATATGGACTATTTTCATTCTATGCTTTGTTCAACTTTGTACATTATTTTTTTTTTCTTCTTTTTTGTCTATTACAGTAATAGGGCATCTTCGCTAGCCAAGGGTTGCGATCAGCTTCTCTCCTCTTCACTCTTGGCAGATTGAGCCACAATTTGTGAAAAACATCAGTTTCAAATTATCTCCCTTTGAAGTAAAAGTTTCAGTATGATTTATTGTAATAATAAATGATTATTTATTGCATCTAATAATACAACAATTCACAATATATTTGACTTCAAGGACATAAACCTTCAAAAGTAAAGAAAGATAATTAAATCATGGAAATTTTGCAAAATAGAAAAATCACTTAACGCCATATTTTAAGTTTTATTGTTTTGATATAAATACAAAATCTGAATGTTGGTTAATTAATTGGCTGCAGTGAAGGTTAACTGCAACCAATCAAAGACGCGGACTTGAGACTACAGACATCCAGCCCAGTAGTCAGTACTTCGTTCTGACCCGAAAGCCGATTCTATTTGGAACCTTGCAATATCTAATTTTTTGTAAATTTTGTGAAGACTAAGGAGTATCTCCCTCTCGCAAAGCTCTGTCCTTAGCTAATTTTGGCTTTATATTTGGATGATTTTGGTTATTTTTTTAACATTTTGAGTTAATGGTCTTCCAAGCGTTTAGATTTTATCTGCACTTATGAGACTTAAGTTGTCGAAATGCGCATATGCAGAAATTAAATTCAAAGTAACTTCGGTATTTAGTTTCTTGATCTGCCAAGGGTGAATATGAGAGGAGCGAATCGTAACCCTTGGCTAGCGAAGATGGTAATAGGGCTGAACTTAATATAATCTCAATTATAACTTGCATTTGAAGGACTTTGAAGAATTTATGGTAATAAGGTAAATGAATACTTGTTTGAATTGGTAAACCTATACATGATATTCTGTTAGATTGAAAAAAAAAACACTTTCTAAGTTGAACATGAGTGACGGTGACGAAGGTCCAGACATGTAATTGGTCTTGTTAATGTGAGGATCGTAAATCTTTTAATTGCCAATGCAATAATGATTTAGGTTGTTTAAGCAAAAAATTGAGACCAAAATATTTTGTTTCAATCTTCTTTTAGGTTCGCAAATGTTTAAATAAGCACCCCTCCCCTAAAACTAAATATGTATACTCTAAATGCTATATATATATATATATATATATATATATATATATATATATATAATGTTATATAATTTTTTAATTAGATTTTACTAAATTCGACATACAAAGCCTTTAAAGTAGAATTAAACTGTTCATTTGGCCGTTCTTTCATAAAATGTGTACAAACTGGGAACTTTCAGCTTTCTAGAATTTCTACTGATTTGTTTTTTGAGATGTAGATTTCCTATAGAATTTATATATAACCTTAAGATATGGATGTTATATCGTTACAGCATGCCTGACCTTTTAGTAGAATACGTTTTTAGACGTTTGTGACATTCTGCAGACTTACAAAATACAAAATTTTAACGCATTTCTTGTAAATAAAAACACAACTTATTTAATTTTATTTCGATTCAAAAGCTACAGACTTGTGCTTTGTATGAAATGTGACTTGCTTTAACCATTAACTACACACAGATACAAACATAAGTACAAATTGTCTAATGCCAGATGTCGTGTCGGCAATTATTTTTAAACAGAAAGGCAAAAATGGAAATTTTCGGAATTTCTAGTTTTTCCAGATTTTCAACATTTCGCAATAAGCAAACAAAATTATGTCTCAAATAGGATAAATAACTAAATACCGAAGTTACTGTGGATTTTGTTTCTGCATATGCACATTTCGACAGTGTCTCTTCAGTGAGGATAAAATCTAAACCTTAGGAAGACTATCAACTCAAATAGAGAACAAATACCCAATATGATGTTTATGATAAAATAATGTTTATTTAAAACTTTACGAGAACATATGTTCATTTACATTGGGATATTCATGTAATAATCTGATATTCAAGAAATAACCTCTAATAGTTCCCCATCATACAAAAACGTCTTTTTGATGTAAAAAGTAAGTTTGCAAGAGAGCAGCTTCTTTAGTTCAAAGTTACATGAAAACTAACTTTGAACGTTGTTATCTCCTATTAACAAAATAATTGCGTTCAATCTTTTGAAGTTAGTGGAAAGAAAAATAATATTCACTATGGAATCAATGAAGTATGGAGAGTTTTTGAGATTCTAGAATTTGATAGATTTTTCTTATTACATGACAAATGAGTCATTATATCGCAGATAAATGGCACATTGCCTTTGCGCCAAATTTTGAGAAGCGTGGTATTTCATTTGCGCCACAAGCTTGTATTTCATTTGCGCCATTTCTCAGGTAATCATTTTAGAGGTAAATTTCCATGTAATAGGAAGTGGAAACAATACTGAATATACTATTTAATATTTTGATATTCAATAAATCAGTGGAAAAATACATGAAGTTAATATATCATTTAAAATTAAATATTAAGTATATATAAGATATTTAAAATTTTCATTTCACTGGTTCTTTAGATCATATTGCTGTATCCAGATCAAACATGTTAAAAGGGGGATATCTGTATTAATTTCTGTTCATTTAATCCCGAAGTGATATCTTCATTGGTCGTGTAGAATTTTCTACACTTATTATACCCCCGCTTTATCGGGTGGTATATAGTGATCATGGTGTCCGTTCGTTCGTCCGTCCGTTCGTACGTTCGTTATTCCGTCCGCCATAGGGAACATACTTTGTGTCGACAACTCCTCCTAGAGCACTTGGTGAAATTAAATGAAACTTTCACTGATATGTTCAGTGCATATTGGCATTGTGCACCAGCTATTTAAAAATTTGATTTGACTTGATTTTTTGGGGGTGATTTTTTTCCACTTCTGGAATCAAATGGAAAGTGGGGGTATGTATTTGTGAGTTTTGCTCAAAGTTTTTCATGTATTTACTATATGTTTTTGTTCTGTTGAAGCTTTGAACATTATTGAATATACAATGTAACGAATTTAAAATAGACTAAGTGCTCTTATAGTGTATATTGCAGTTTCGCGTTTAGTAAAATATCTTGCTCGAAATCCTTCTTCAATCTCCCCATGGTGAACAAGGAAAACAGTTAATGCTGGCGAACTGAAGAGAAAAAAGTATAAATGTAAATTTTTACTTTCATCTATTCTATTTACCTGTATTTGGCGCAAATGAAGTACAGTTTGTGGCGCAAATGAAGTACAGTTTGTGGCGCAAATGAAATAATTTTCTGGCGCAAATGAAAAATTAATTGGCGCCAATGCAATGCACCGAGGATAACTTATTATATTTTGATAGCTGGAAATGTATAAAATACTGGTAATTATAATTATAGTTGTATTTTTTATAGCGGTGCATTGCATTTGCACCAATGATATTTCATTGGCGCCAAAAAAAATTATTTCATTTGCGTCACAAACTGTACTTCATTTGCGCCAAAAAAAATAATTATTTACTGTATTTTGTTTATAAATACACATCGATATGCCACTTTTCACGATAAAAGTGCCACAAACCATCTTAATATGATAAAATATGTGGTAAAATCTAAGGAATACATCACACATATTTTGTATTTCAAGATTATGACATGTATAAGTGCGATTTCGTCATGGTTTTGGGGATGTGTTAGGTATTTCCTATTTATAAACACAAACCCCAAGATTCGTGAAAGCAATAATTATTCCTCGATAATAATCATGTTAACATTGTCAACATTCATGAAAAAAAAACATGTCAAGACTTCAAAAATGCCTTGCAAGTATGGATGCAAAGACTTGGTTTACAATCAAATAACATAAATCGAAAACGATGTTATTTGACGTAAACTTCAAAGGAAAGGGTGGTTTAAGTGTTCTCACGGCCCTCACCGAGATTAAAACAATACAATATGGACAGAAGATTTTCACTGTCCCCTTTAATGGCTTTCATGAGTCAATATATGTCAGCAGCAGACAATTCATGCCAATTTCATCCATATTTTTACGTGCTACACGGCAAAGACAAATAGAAGCAAAACTACAGCTGAGGTTGTGTCATTTCTAGTTTAATATAGCTTTATATAAAATTCAGAGTCAATCAGTTTATTTTAAAAAGACATAAGAGTAGTCATATTGAGATGGAGGTGTAGAAATTTGATTATATATTACAACTCTAGGAAGTTACACGTGGAAAATTCGAAAATCTCCAAATACGAAAATAACCATTTTGTATTTGCCTTTTAATTGACAAAAACCTAAAGTGCCGTAAATAATTTTTGGCATGTGGAAAACAAAGACAGATAAAATAAATGTATTTCATAGGTACTAAATACTGTGATGTTGTTATGATTTGAATTACAAAATAGTCACGGAAATGTCAAACTTGCCTAAAATTTGTGTGAGGAGGGTACGAAAATGTCCGTATTTTACGTCGCACTGAAACACTTTTCGTACATCTATACAATGCATATAGAGGTGGCTAACGTATTGTGGAGACTAAACTAATCGCAATATGACAGATATACGCATCATACTTGACAAATTTAATAATTCAAGTTTGAATTTTGTAAAATTATGAAATGCTTAAAATTCCCATTTTTCACAGATATTGGACCAAAAATTAAATTTTACACCTATTTTGGCGTTAAAATTGCATAAACGATATGTTTAATGCATCATAAGGAAAGAAAGCAAAACATTAGTATGATTTGTTCATATATTTGTTAAAACAGGCAAACTTTGGGGATTTGTAGGCAAAATTTTGTTGGGGTAGGGGTAACGGTTTAGGTATTTTGAGTCTCAATGAACACTCTTTTGTTTTTCTAAATAGTGCCTTAACACGACTAATATATAGCTTAGAACAAATAATTGGCATATCTGCAGATATATCATATATAATGATTAAATGTTGAATTTTAATCAAATCTGAAATACTGATAATTCCCATTTTTAATCAATTTCGGGTAAAATATGGAGTTGAAGTGGACAAATGGGTATTAAAATACTAACTCGTGATATGATGCATGCCATATTAATATTTGCAACACACATTTTGTGTGTTCAGTCCATTTTTATGCGAACATAGAAAAAATGTCAATTTTAGAGAAAATCTATTGGGGTAGGGATAAGTTTTATTGATGTGTGATGTTTAAATTACTTAAAAATTACTATAATTTGTACTTGTTGTAAAGAACATACCATGTACTTTCATTTTTACTGAATTCAAACTGCTCATAGATGAGATGAGTCAACAGAAGGACAAAGCGTAGGTGAAAACGAAAATATTGAAAGGTCTGTTTTTATAGGTGTATCTAAAATCAATGGTTTGGCCATTTTGATGATGTTAACATGTTTTATATTTAGGAAAGAACATTGAAAGACTAACAACAGTTGTTAGAAAAAGAATTAGACAAAGTAAGAACGTTTGTATAGCTGTCGTACACGGAGAACAACGAAATAAAAATATGAAATAAAATTAAAATCTAAAAAATATATACAAGAAAGAAAAGGCTCAAATTTTCGGGGGTTAACTCATTTTGCGAGGGTGAAAAGAGAACAGATTCATCACCATGGACCCACTGTTAATCAACGACCACCGGATATAGCGACTAATCAAGCGACGAAAAATCAAAACAAGTGTTACCAAGGTGAGAAAAAATTACTTTTTCACCTATTTTGATATCCAAAGATGTGATGATTGGTAATACCTTTAATTATAATGTAATAATGTGACACGTACACGTTTGTATTTCGTTCATCGAGTGTCAAATAAAGGAAAAATATTTACAATCTCGTCAACAAATCACCGGACAACTTGTTTACTCCGACCAACTTATTGCATTTTCTCGCTTGTTTCTCGGCCGATTTATGTATGAATCAGTATGAAATGTCAGAAAGCTGAGTTTTAATTTGTAACTCATAACTATGTGTAGTTTTTTCACAGTGCTCGAAAACAAAAACGAGATGGTGTACGGCGAATAGCAAGTGCGGTGTACTGCGAATAGCTGATTGTGAAATTTCTTGTGTACGGCGAATTGATCCAAATGAAAAGAGACATTTGGCTTTAAAATATATATAAGACCCTGTATTGTTCACAGGAACCATGCTTGACATTGACAAACTAATAAGCTATGTTAAACAAAAGGGTATCATTTCAAAGAGTTCAATAGATCTCTGTGTTTCAAGATCGCATACTTGCTAGTAACATTTTCGAAGGTGACCATCTATGACTATTGTGCCTACTATGACTTCTAAATGGCTATGTAGTTTCAGAGATCTTTGAATTTTTTTCCATATGTTCCAATGTAAAACTATGTTCCTCGCCAAGCAGTCATTTTTATATTTTGCGGACCTGTCACACACATATGAACAACCAACGAACAAGGAGACCAACTCGAAAGATTTATCACATTGGCTATAAGGGTAGGTTTGGGCCCAATAAAACTAGTTTAACCCTGCCGCAGCAGGTTTGCGTCTGTCCGAAGTCAGGAAATTTATTAAGCCTTTGTGATTCTTGTCTGCTTTCTAGTTAGTTCACTTTATGTCTATGGGAGTCTAGGACGATGTTTATTTCGAGGAACTTGATTACTCTTTATTTAGGGGCCAACTCCGACCTGCCTTTGGGTGTGGGGTTTCCTCACCGTTCATTGAAGATCTTATGGTGGTTTCCCATATCCAGGTTAAAACGATCCAAAACAAAGCATGTAGGGGTCACCGTACGGTCTTCAACACAGTGAGGAACCTCACACCATATAGAAAGCCCTAAATGACCCCAAAAAAGGTAAAAAAGTGAATAAATCAATGGAAACAAACCACATCCAATAACCCGAATATCAAGAAACTGAAATTTCATAAGAAGACAAGGACAAGCCAATGACTAACATATTCCTGACTTTGGTAAAAATCAAATTAGAAAAAAGTCCAACTTATCAAGACGAGTACCCTTACAATGAAGTACATAAAACATGAAGACAATACACACTGGTACTGTCTGGACAAATGCTCGCAGTTACTGACAGTCAGCTAGCTATGGACATATTTTCCGTTGACTATGATATCAAGCCTTCTTACATATGAAACTTCAATTGAAATGCTTCTAAACAGATTTCGTATAACAACATCATCAATTATGAAAGAAGAACATGATATTGTGCAATGCCAAATACTGCCAATAGGAAAAATTGTTTAAATTTGGTTATGGTGTAAAGCATTTAAGAGCTGGTCAATATTTTTGCCAACAAAAACCAGAAGTAAAGATTTAACAACAATGCTGTATTTATAACCTTTATGAATTAGTTTGTTCAACGGATTAATAAGTTTGGAAGGACAATTTTTGAATTTATGCGCTTTGTTAATAATATTGCCATAGAAGTTTGGATGTGAAATGCCTGTTGTATAAGAGCCCCTCAATGTAGAACCAAATTTTCTTAATAATTGGATGAATGATTTGAATATAAACCAAATAGAAGACTGGGACTTTTTGTATCAACTTCCTTTAAAAGTATACTAAGTACAAAACTTCAGTCATTTCAGTACAAGATAAATTTGAGAATTTTGTATACAAATAGTAAGTTGATGAAATGTGGTCTGTCAGAGACAGAACTATGTAGTTATTGTAATGAAACAAGGGAATCTATTATCCACCTGTTCTGCGAATGTCAATTTGTTCATTCTCTTTGGCTACAGTTTGCTGAAAACTTGAGGTCCACTGTGGTATCATCATATGACACCAGTTGTATGCCTACTTGGGGTCTTGTTTGATCCAAACTGTGAGATTCTGAACACCTGTCTTATTATCATCCGCTACTACATATATGTTTGTAGGATTAAAAAAGAAATGATTAGTTGGACAGGATGTTTGGAATCTCTAAAATATTACAGTATGTACCCCTAGACAGGCAAAAATTGTTAAAGAAAAATGGGAATCTATAGAAAACCATTTTCAATCTGACAGGTAAGTTATAAATCAGTTAAAAATGTAGTATTTTAATATTCATCAAATACATATTAAGATTAATTTAACTATACTATCTTAATTTTGTTACTGAAATAATTATATTTCATTATATTGTACATGACTGTATTGCTTTTTGATACAATAAAAATATATATGACAAAAAAAAAATTTTTCTTAATAAGTTAATGTATCTATAATACACTCAACACAGCCTGCAGTTGTACAATTAAAATTCATGGTACATGCTAATGTTTAACCCTCGGTGTTAAAGAAGTAGCATGCACCATGGATTTGTATAGGTCTTGTCTAAGTTAAGAAAATGACATTTTTTAATTATCAGCCACACAACAAATCTTTCACAACCTCATATTTACTATTGAATTGCTACTGGACACTATCGCAATGAAAGGGGAGGTTTGGCGCGCCATAGAACCGGTTTAACTTACCATTTCTTTTGGAAATAATGCCTATACTAAGTCAGGTCCAAATGGGGTCAACAATATTCCTGATTGTTTTCTACCTGCTTTGTCTGTTTGCCTTTCGGACTTTCGCTCTTGACAATTATGTTCGGTAATTTTGTTATCATCAGTACCCCCATTTGCACAGTTGTAAAACATACATTTGTTATGTATCTTTAATATAAGAAAGATAACAGGAAACACCTATAATGGCCGCAAACCACAATCACATGCCACAATCCACCAGGGATTGTGGCACCATTGTTTTACTTGGACTTTAGACTGTCTAACTTAAATGGTAGCCATGTATCTTACAAGGGCTTTATTTATATATTACAAACAAAAATTTCTTTTTTTTAAACTCGCACTGATTACTCTTTCATACCCTACAGTTTTACCTATTGTTCAATATTGAACTGGAAAATCCGATCAAAAGAATGCATTGTCGGATTTAGGAGATCTGGGTGTTGGAACCATCTCTTATTAGATATTTTTTTACATATCGATCAGAATTTAGGCAAAATGAGCCAAAAATAGTAAATGTCGACCCCCTTTTCAGGAACCTATTGAAAACCCTTTTTTCGAGGGCTGGATCCGTAGATGAATAGTTGTATGAAATTTCCACATCCCAATTCATTTTTACAAAGCCAGTCGTTCCCTGTTCTAAACGTAAAGGAAAAAAAATCCCTACAATTGGTATAATTTGCACATAGCAAGTCGTAGTTAAAGGCGTTCCATGATGCATCAGTTCTCGCTTTTCTTTTCCCGTGAGAGGGGTCATATTACATATGCATTCTTTGAAGATGAATCTCAAATCATTGGTAAAACGATTCATAATCTCGACAATATAAAATCAATTCGCAGTACAGTGGAGTATCAATTCGCCGTACACAAAAAATAAACAAGTCAGCTATTCGCCGTACACCGTATGATTTTTGTTTCCGCGCACTGTGAAAAAAACTATGCATAGTTAAGCAAAACAAATTAGAGTATATCTTTCCGTCATTAAATAGGAACTAAATACCAATTAATACACAAATCGGCGGGGAAACAAAGGAGAAAATACGATATGTAAGACAAAGTAAACAAGTTGTTCGGTGATTTGTTGACGAGTTTTTAAAGATTTTCATTTATTTGACACACGATGAACAAAATACAAACGTATACGTGTTACATTATTGTATTAGAAGTGAAGGTATTACCAATCATCATATATAAGGCTATTATTATAGATGAAAAAGTAAAATTTTCTTACCTTGGTAACACTTGTTTTGATTTTTCGTCGCTTCATTAGTCGCTATATCCGGTGGTCGTTGATACACAGTGGGACCGTGGCCTTTTCTTTCTTGTATATTTTTTTTAGATTTAGATTTTTTTTATTTTCACGTCCTTTCTCTGTCTAATTTATATTACAGTCAGCTGTCTCGCAACACATATCATAATTGGCAGAATATGGAGATGCACGAGAGGTTCTATACACAGGCCGATAAGTGATTAGTTTTTAACAAAAGAAATGGAACTCTTCATTAAACGAAACAAAAAAGGTCTACTTAGATTTGTTTTCCGTAGTTACAAATTCCAAAAAGTTGTTTCTACTTAGAAAATTTAATGATTTTTTAAATCGTGTATTTCATTAAGGT